>CM057458.1:232717500-232827500 GCA_016271365.2 Neoceratodus forsteri | reverse complement strand
AAACTTGGTTTAAACACCTCACCCATTTTTTTATTTTATATAATTGCTGGCTTTCCCTTGCCACAGCAAACATATAAAATAAAAGCTGTTGCTCATGCATCAAGTGGTCCGTTTCAGTGCTGTCCGTGGTTGCCGGCTAGGACTGACATTCTAACTTTTGGTTTAGTAGGGCAGGCATATGTTTGAGTATAGATTTTATTTTAAAAACACTTACCCCGAGTCCCAGTGGCGGTTACTTGGTCAGCGAAAAGTAAAGCGGACAGCGTCGGAATGGCAGGAAGGCAGGAGGACGCATGCGGAAATAAGAGGGTGCACTGCACGTGTTTGCCGTTATAAACGCTCCTTTATAAATGGCAAATTACGTCACGGTTTCCCCATGGAAAAAAAGGGAAAGCCAGTTATTATAATCTTGTTATATTTCAATCAGGTTTCAGGAGGGGGCACTCCACAAACAGTACTCACCAATCTTTTAAACTTGGCTGACAATCCTGTAAATAGGGGAAAGGTGGTGGGTACGGTGTTTGTGGACTTGTCAAAGCTTTTGACCTTCTAAATCATGAAATCTGAATAGAATGATTGGTTGACAAACTTTTCTGAGGAAGTTGTAGTGTGGTTTGCATGCTAAATTACCAACAGGACACAGCAGCGAGTTTGAAGGGTTAACTACCAAGTTTGAATGTAGTCTCAAGAGTACCACCACAACAGTCTATATGGGCTAGCACTATTCCTGCTCTATATGAATGGCTTTCTAAATCATGTAGCAAAAAAAGAAAGAAAAAAATCAGAGAGACTTCTTTATGCAAACGAAACCGTTTTAGTCACATCAGGCAATAGCTACAAACAAGTAGAGGAAAGGCTACAATTAGACTTCAGGACAATGCATTCTTGGTTTGCACACTCAGGATTGGTGCTAAATAGCAAGCCATCTCAAGTAATGGCCTTTCTCCCTGGTACCATTGGCAGGAGAGGCAATGAACCAAATAACAGGTACAAAGGACAGCATAAATTTAACACAAGTGAATGAATACAAGTACTTGGGCATCTTGAAAGCAGTAATCCAGTACAAGGGCTTACGGGCAGACAAAATGGGCCAGGCGGTCCTTACCTGCAGACAATTTTTATGTTTATCTGGGCAGATAAAAATTCAAGTTCTAGCCGCCATACTGAAATACTAACTAAAAATGTAAACTAAACTTGGGGCATTTAGATGTGCAGCATACTGCATTAATAAAAAAATTTGAGATGTACAATTCTGATGCAACTCAATCCCAATTCTAGACTGTGGGAGTCATGTTTATGGTAATGCACATGGAATAAAAAAGTAGAAGTCACTGTGACTTTGGGACCCACCATTGTACAATGTATAAAAAAAGAGTTAAATTAGCCTACAATAAAAATAGGAGAAAACAGATTTGGGTTAATGCGATTAATAATATTTTGAATCAAACTCAGCCTGTGAGCCTGATAAGTTGGAAAAAGGTGATCATAAATACAAGAAATATAGGGAATATATAAAAAAACAATACCAAACAATATGGGGAAATGGTATTTTTGTAAGCAGTGGTAAATTATTGAAATGACTGATCCAAATATTAGACAACTGGCATCAAAATCTAAGGCTTTTAACACAGCCATATATCATTAGTTGAGTGTGTGCTGTAACTGCATAAAATGAACTAACTGCATCTATACATTTGCACGATTCTACATAACTTATTTGGTGTTTATATTCTTAGTCTAGTATATTTTATTTATTGAGTGTATCGGAATTACAAACCTTTAATCAGACTCATTTAGAAAGGCTCCACATCAAAGTTACCAGGACGGTTACTGTGCGAGTTATAAAGTGATTACAGTACTAGATTACATTAAAAAATAGTGCAAAATACAGTTAAATATAGAGGCATTACAATGGATATACTACAGCTACAAGGTAGAACATCGAATCTTGGAAAGTAAACCGAATAGTTGGGATGCCATAGCAAAATGAGGAGAGGTAAGGAAGTCTACTTATGATCGGAGAGGCAGTCCATAGGACCTTATCGCTCCAGTCGGGGAGGTAGCCAGAGCCAGGGGGGGGGTCAGGAGGCTAAAGTAGGGCAAATTGTGAGGAGGGATAGGGAGGTAAACTGAGGTGGCAAAGGTAGAGAAAGGAGAGTAGGGGTGAGCAGGAAGTCAGGATGAGAGAGGAGAATGTGGGAGCAGTGGGTAAGGGGCAGGGATGGGGGGGGAGAGAGAGAGAGAAAAAAAAGGGGAGCAGAATAGAAGAAGTTTACCAAAGGTACAAAGTGTAGACACAGGAACAACCATGCTAGGAACAGTCACATTTGTTTAGAGAGAGAGAGAGTAGGTGTTGGCGCAGTTTAAGTTTAAATGGGCTTATTATTTTATTTCACCAGAGAGGACCTCGGGAGGAAGACTATTCAACCAGAGAGGTGCCCTGTACATAAAGGGCCGCTGTCCTTGAACTATTCTACAGAATGGGATTAGAAAGGAGGCACTACTGGAGCTTCTAATCACGTAGGGAGCCGGGGCGATGGTGAGGAGTTGCCGAGCAGAGTGTAAACTTGCGGGCCAGCAGACAAGTATGGTATTGAAGTCGTGCCAGAGACCACGCTAACATGCACCAAAAGGGCAAAAGGTGCATCCTGCCCAAAACAGACCCCTCCTTTCTTTGCCAGTGGGTCCAAATTGATGCACCTACTCTATAACAATATCTAAAGGAAGGGAACATGAACTGTTCAAAATCTGCCACTGATTGTGTTTTAACTCAGTAGGTTCCTCTTCAGACCCGCATTTTTTACACCAGTGGGTCCAATTAAATCCATGTTTTAACCCCCCCCCCAGCACTGTCACTGAGTCGTGCAATGAAGTTCAACCAGTTTGCTTGGCTAGTAAACGTCACGAGTGTGGGTAAGCTTAGGACCATTAACTACAAGGCGACAAGCCTTGTTCAGGGTAACCTTAATCCTGTTTAGCATAGTGTCATTTGTGCTCCGATATATCACTATCCCATAACCAATAATGGAAAGGACAGAGCTTGTGGTGACTAGTTGGAGGGCAGCAGAGGTAAAACAGGACCTGTGCCTGTAGAGTAGGCCAGTTCTCGTATTCACAGCTTTTCAAGCTAGACTGACATGCTCCTAGTAGGAAAGGGAGGGGGGTCAAGTGTGATGCTGAGGTACTTAAAAGTTCACGACCTGCTCCAGTGGCTGGCAGTGGACTATTGAGGATAGTAGGGGCACGTCCTTATGCTTATTCTCGGGGTTGCAAACAACATTACTTTAGTTTTTATTTTTGTTTATAATTTAGAAAAGCTTATGTGGCAAAACAGGATTCAATTTCCTCAAAATTCTTTTGCAAGTTACACTGTAGGGGGAGTGGAGCTGGGTGACTTGAGAATATTAGGGCATCATCAGCATACAGAAGGTGGTTACCAGAACATGCAGAGGGAAGGGAATGGAGGAAGCGGCTGGAAAGAAGTGGGCCTAATATGGACCCTTGTGATACCTCAGATGCTAGAGGATAGTGTGTCCAGGATTTTTACTTGCTCGGGTCTCCCACTGAGGTAGAGAACCAGGAGGTGGCTTCATGAGAGAGGCCCAGTGCAAAGAGTGAAGTAATGAGAGCAATGATTGACAGTGTCAAATGACTTTGTTAGGTCGATAAACACAGAGCCAACTAAGTGACCACGGTCCAGAGCTTTGTGAATATAAATCAGTAAATTCAAGGAGGGCAGTGGTGGTGCTGTGCCCTTGCCCAAAACCACTCTGCTGATTACATTGCAGATTATATCTGGTGAGGTAATCAGTGAGCTGGTCGGATACCATCTGTTCAAGGGCTTTGGAAATGGGCGGGAAGATTGAGATAGGGCGGTAGTTATTACAGGAGGTTCTAGCACCACTCGTGTAGTCCAGTATATGAGTAGAACAACACTTATTAGATTTATCCAAACTTGTATCTAACAGGACCATCTTGTAAATAGGGCTTTCAGCCAGGGCTTGAAAAATTTATGTTTGCTTGCGCGCATATGCAACAAACATAGTGCCACCATACGAGTTTTCATAGGTGTGCCTCCCCCACTTCCAATGCCCTTCTCCCTTTTTGCAGACGTGGCTACACCACGCCAATGAATGTCCGAGCTGTCTGACAGCTGTTCAGAATGCAGTGGTGTACAGTTGAAAGCGAAAAACCGCTGCAATCAGCGGTTGTAACGTGTAGGCAATTTGTAGACTGGCGTCGGCAGGTAAAATTTACATACTGCCGTCGGCAGTATACAAAGTGCCTACAGCAGCACTGCACCCTGAACAGCTGTCACAGACAGCTTCCTTTGTGTCTACTCTTCCCCCCTCCCCAAACACTCAAGTAGCACGCCAGAGCACACCCAGTATGCTCAAGCGCCCCCACCGTGACACAGTATGGCTTGACATGGTGCCCAATCCCCGTCTGCCCCCCAAGAGTTTGAGGTGCCATGCTGGGAGACCACCCTAGCATGGCATAAGGAGAATCAGTGACGGGTGCCCAACCCCATCCAGCTCAATTAACCCCCCAAAAGAAACAGACTTCAGTTGCCACACTGGGAGCCCACCAGCGTGGTAATCGTCATGATCGACGGGGTGCCTAATCCACATTGGCTCCTGACACCCCCCCCAAAAAAATCTTCCAGCTGCCATGTTGGGAGCTTCACCCCAGCGCTATAGCACAAGTCCTGTGTCGTCTTCCTAAAAAGAAAACACCTGAAAAGAAAAAAATGGTCCTCGTTGATTGTCTTGCCCCAACCCCGTCCACCCTCGGGCATCACCTCCACACCCCACCTCACCCCATGCTTACCTCCGGAAGCGGCACACACGATCTTCGTGGACCGGGAACACGTCTGCACTCTTAGAAGCCGACCGCTTGAACTGAAATACACGGTAAGCTGTATAATGGATAAGCAGGGGTTTTTAACTTTGATGCATATCTTAGGCATTTTGGATTTTGGCACCAAATTTAACATGGGGTTTGGACCCCCTCCTCATGAATTCTGGCACTGTCATGGCATTAATCGGCCCTAAATGGCGATTTCGTGGTCACTGTGCAGAACCACCTTTCCGGACCGATTCACGAAACACCAGTGTCATAGTTCATGAGGTAGACCCCCAAAAACCCTATGTTGAAAATTTGGTGAAAAAATTCCCCAAAATAACTGATTTTCAAGCGTGAGTTGCACAGTTCCTACGCACACTCATAAGTTTGTGAATTTCTTATATTTTCACTCCAGATTTTCAACATGGCCATTTTACCACACCTCCTTATGAGCAGTACAGCTGTCATTTTTCACATCTCGCCCAAAATGCGTTTCCGTGCATGTAGCACATAATGGCGCAGTCTGTGTGCGAAATCAACGTTCGGGACAGATTAAGAAAATCACAGTGGCACTATTCATGAGCAGAGGTCTTAAAATAACCATGTTAAAAATTTGGTGACAAAAGTCCATAGAATGACTGTTACGAGCGAGCATTGTGCAGTTTCCATGCACCCTCATAAGTTCATGAATCTAATATTTTCAGTCCAGATTTTCACCACTGACATTCTTCCACACTTCCTTATGTATAGTACAGCTGTCATTTTTCACACCATGGCCAAAATGTGTTATCGCACTTCCAGCACAGAAATGCGTGGTTGCTGTGGGAAATCACTGTTCGGGACAGATTAAGAAAATTACAGCTAAACTGTTCATAAGTAGAGGTCCTAAAATGCCTGTGTTGACAATCTGCTGTAAAAAAAAATCCCCAAACTAATTATTTCACGGGTGTGCGTTGAGCAGTTTCTACACACACTCGTAACCACCAGTTTTTTTAATATTTTTACTGTAGATTTTTAACATTGCCATTTTTTTAACACACCTCCCATGAACAGTACAGCTGTCATTTTTCACATCCTGTTCGAAATGTGTTTTCGCACCTGTGGTGTCAAATGGTGTAGTCACTGTGCAAAATCAGCTTTCGGCTAACAAACTGATATTGCCACTGTTCATGAGGTGGAGGTCACAAAAAAAAAAAACCATGTTGAAAATTTGGAGTGAAAATACCAATGAACGCCTGAGGTGTTAGGGTTTCCGACCACAATGCCCCACCCTGTAGAGACTGACAGGCATCAGGGGTGTGACTTGGGATTGTCACCTGTTTATGCTCATACCATTCCACCTCCACCCACACCCTGCAGCCAGTGAGAGGCATCGAGGTGCGCCTTGGACCCTTCAGCCCCAAAGTTTACCCCATTCTCCTATACTGCACCCATCTCACCGTATTTCCTGATGGAATGGGGTGAACATAAGGGCCAAAGAACCCAAGGCACACTGTGACACTTGTCGCTATCTGCAGGGTAGCATATGGTGAAATGGCGTGGCTGTTATGCCCGACGACCCAAAGGCACACCCCAATCCCTATCAGTATCTGCAGGGTGGTGGTGGGGTTGGCTTCAGTTCAGCACTTCACTGCTATTCCTATTATGCAGCTCTGTAACTCCTACACTACCAATGCCAATGCCAGCAAGGAAACATTCGGCATTGACAAATGCTTGTTAAATTAGGTCCTTTTCCAGGGACAAGTGGCTTGCTCAAAAGTTGTAGTCCCGATGATTGGGTTGGTAGGCCAGGTAAACGACAACATTTTTTAACTGGAAAGTATAAAAATACAGAAAACAGATTTACGTTAGTATCAGTTATTTAGTGTGGACAATAAGGAAAATACTGATATGAATATATGTGGGGTTTGTTGTCAGCATGCAGAGGATTATGACAGAAGTAGCAGCAGCAAGTGTAGCAGCAGCAACACAGTGAGAAGCACATCCTACAAACATCATGAATTAATGAAAGCAGTCAGTGTAAACAGAAGAATCAGCAGACAGTACAACTGCATCAGCATTAGGAAAAGTTACAGGAGCTTGCTCCTGCTGGAGTATCTGCATCATCTACACTAGTGACAGGGACATTTTCCTGGGAATCAGCAGAAGCATGACTGACCATGAACGTGGCATGTGCCATGACCAGATAGTAGCCAGTGGTTGATAGCGTGATCAGGATCAAAACTTTCTAATGCAGGACCTTCCACTGCTATATGCAGAAGAGACTGGAGTGTGTCAGACAAACTTGTTCTTATAAGATTTTGAATGGAGAATATTCTCTCACATTTAGCAGTAGACACTCATAGCCAGTAACATTTCTATTTACAGCAGGAGCCAGGTGCATTTATCTGTGTGTCTGGGCCCGAAAGGTTTGATGATGGTTTCTCACGTAAAAAAGTTTGTAAAATTCAGATTTACAACTCATTCATTCATCCACAGCAGAACGTTTTCTTGGAAAATGTACTTTAAGAGTAACAAAGTCTTACATTTATGTAACAAACTCAGTTTACTCAGTTATTAACGTAATGCATTTAATGTTTCAGATATGGCTAGCAAGACTTAAACCGCAGAGGCAAAGCATCCTACACACTGATCCAAGAGTCAGCACAGAGCATGAAGACCTGCTACCTTTTGATGATGTTCACTGGGAGAAAGTTGTTGATGCAAAGGAAAGGCGTTCTAGACAAACACTGTCAAAGTACAACATGGTGTGTCTTGAACTGCCTGAACATTACTCCAGCAGACATGAGTATCATATCTGCTACAAGAACTTCACTCTATATAAAAGAGTTCCAGTAAACTTGCAGCCGATGAAATTAAAAAAAAAAAAAAAAAAAGACATCGGAGAGAGTTATCCAGCAAAACTGCTTTGCTCCTAAGTTCATAGTGCTTTATCTGAATCTGCAGCATCTACATCAGGCATATTCCCAAATGAATGTATACTTTGCAAATCATACAAGAAAAGGAATCCTAAGGAGTCAAAGAAGACTTCTGAATATACTACATCATCATATGTAACTTATGGGGCAGCAGACAGCATAAAAATGCAGTAAAAGAAATGGACGATCGACAAATGGATATTACGGTAGGCAGTACTGATCTCATAGCCAAAGAAGTGAAGTACCACAACAGCTGTAAGAACAAGTATGTAAAAAAGGCAGAACGAAAAAGGGGCACAGGTACAAAATGTGAATAGTGACAATTGAGGGACAGTCACCAGGTTGCCTATTCCAGACTTGTTAAGTATATGCAGTGCATCACTGTTATTGGAATGCAAGGAAAATCATTGCTATCTCTACGCAAAAGGTACATGAACATTCTTACGGAGTGTAGTGGGCGTGAAACAAATTACAACCCATAGAACTTGCAGTCAAAACTTGCAGATCACTTCAAAGATAGTATCATATTTGCAGGGCTCGAAATAACCGGCTGTCCGCCTGTCCTGAACAGACTGTTTTCATTTGGGACAGCTGTTTTGCTACGCTTGCCTGCCCCTTGGACAGGCGGTACTCACTTCTGCATTTTCACCTTTAAAATGCAATAGAATGACACAGCACTAGGACCCAGCAGACTCCCATCTGCAGCAAGGATCCCTCCCGGCGTCCTGTGTAGCCCCACCTGCCACAAAGTGTAGCTCCGCCTGCCCTGCCCACCCTGCCGTTGTTGCCACCGTGTCTGGTGACTGCTGCCACTGTATGTCACCTGACCTCTCTGCTAGAATCTGAAGTGGCACCGGGCAGGAAGAGTCATGTAGCCACGAGTGAAATATGGCAACTGCGCATGCACATATCATCGCTGCACATGTGCAGTTGTCGTATCCTGACTCGCTCTCCTCTTCTGTCTAGCACTTTAATCGGGAAGATGTCAGAGAAGGAGAGCAAGTTGGTTGCTCGGACCAATTTTTCTAAGCATTACCGCACCACACACAGCCATGACTTTTTTGCTTATTTTCTTTGAGAAAAAAATATAAATATACACCATATGACTAGATAGGGCTGGCCTGTGCTTTCTCGGGTCAGAGCTAAACGTGGGAGACTGGTAGGAGAGTGGAGTGGGACTGGATGGTCTTGTATTCAAACTCAAATGCAAATAGGTTAAAAAAAAAAAACCTTTTCAGTGCTTCTTGTGGAAAAAATAAAGGACAGGCACGCAGAGCTGCCTTGAGGGGTCTGTGGTGTAGTCAGATCTCTGCAGGTGGCTGTGAGAGAACTACCAGACAATTAGACAAGGCACTTTGTTTAAAAAAAAAAAAATCCCTCCTCAACTGTATAGTGAAGGAATTTGAGAGGCTGTTTGGGGGTGGAGGGAGACAAACGAAGGCACTTAATATAAATAAAGTGCAACATGCTGTTGCTGTTCACCACTGTTTAAAGAAAAATAAGTCATTTATGGCAGGCTTGCTTTGAGTGTTGGAAGTTGTGGAGGTGGTGTGGGCTATCTCTTTCTGCATGTGGTGGGGAGAGAGAGTCTGAATAGCAAAATAAAGTAAAGCAGGCAAAGAGAGAGGAGCTGGATTATAAATTCTAAACTCATCTGCTCTCCTCTGTATGTAAACAGATCTTAGAGATCTCCATAGTTTTGGGAGGCAGAAAGCCTAAGTTTACACACCTCTTGGCCTAATACATTTCTAGACAGAGTCTGAATAAAAAACAAACAACAAAAAAAAAAACACTTGACAAGGCTCTGTCAAAGAGAAAGGAGGATAGGGAGGATAACAAAGTTTCTAAGCTTGCTCAGCCTCAGTGTAAAGTCCTCCAGAGCTCTTAGTTTCAGTTTGCCCGATAGCCTACTACTAGCTAGCCTACGCCAATTAAAACAGCTCTGCTGCTGTTCTGCTCTGCTCGAGAAGAGTGGGGGGTGGGGGTCTGGTCAAAAAAAAAAAAAAAGTTGAATTGGAGAAGCAGTCACTGACTTGTCAGCTGATATGTAACAGATATACAGCCCTCAAGATTTAGTTCAGCTGATTCAGAAAGCATAAACAGGGAGGGAAATATAAAAAGCCCCTTTCAGGGGTTTGTGTTGCGCTCTGTGCATAAAAAAAATTCTAAACTAAGGAGGATAATAAAAACAGGCTGTTTTGAAGACTATTAAAAAGGGCATATAGCCAAGCCAGGAATTAGGAAATAAAAAAAGGTTAAGGCAGGACTACCTTGACAGCTGAACTGTGGGCTCTCTGTATGAGGAGGGGGGACTGAGTAAAAAAAAAAAAATTAAAATCACAAGACAGAGTGAAGAGGCAGTGTCAAAGGGAGAGGAAGGGTCCAAGGAATAGCATTGCAGAAAGTGCCTAAACAAGGAGGGAGGAAAAAAATATAAAAAGCCCTTTTCAAGGGTTTTGCAGAGTCTAGAGAAAACAAAAATACAGACAGAAGGGGAAGGAAGGCTAGAGAGAGAGAGAGACAGAGACAGCTAGGACTCAGAGAAAAGTGCACTGCTGTCTGCTCTTTTGAAAACAGTCCATTAGCAAAGCACCCTTCGTGAGCTTATCTAAGCACCCCAGTCTGTCTATTCTTCGTACACTTACTACGCTGCTCCTCCTAGCTAAGCACAAACCACCCAATAACGCTTAAAAAATGTCTGTTACAGTTTGGATTTAAAAAAATAGTTGCTGCAAAGCCTTCAAGTGAAGGGAGAGGAGAAAGTTCTGATTCCTGCTCTAGAGACGGTAACACCAACTCACCCCGTCCCTGTTGTGGCCACAGCTGTGACAAGTGGCAGTGCCACTGCTAGTGTTGTGCAGCCAGCTACTCCTCAGGTCATAACTGAAACTGTGACAAAAAGAAAAGGGGCTTCCAAGAAAGCTGGAAGAAAAATAGGGAGTGGCTACTATATGACCCTGATGTGGGCATGACCTGCTCATATTGCCAAAAATACATAAGAGACAAACTCTTTTATGACTGGCTGTAAGAGCATGAAACTTGAAAATCTGTGTGCTCATGAGCTCCCCAAACCTCATAAATTAGCTACTGAAAAAAATACTGTGTCTAACACAGACCCTTGCAACTTAGCAATAGAACAAGGAATCGTACAAATGAGAAAAAAATTAAAAATTCAGGTGACAAGTGGAACATTTATTTAGAACAACTCTTTATTTGATCAATTCTGAATGCCCATTCACAGATTTCCCAGGCTTATTAGAATTACAACAATGTGGACAGGTAAAACTTTGGTCGGACAGGCAAAATTTACACCCCACCTGTCCCTCGGACAGGCATCTAAAAAAAATTATTTCTAGCCCTAATGGGAACAGTGAACTAGAGGTACAGGCAAGATTCAGGGAATTGGCCAGAGTTTGCCACTCTATAGGATGCTCAGTCGCCTTCTCTGAGATACTGCCAGTACCAAGGGCGAGCGGGGAGAATAAGCAAAAACTTAGAGGAGTGAACCAGTGGCTCAGGGAGTGGTGCAAGTCAGAAGGGTATGGGTTGATGAGGGACTGGGGGTGATACATGGGAAGACAACGGGCTACATGCCAGGGACAGGCTACACCTCAACCTGGAGGGGAAGGAGATCCTTAAATTGAAACATTCTGGATTCATAGGTGAAGTTTAAACTTGTAAAAGGGGGGAGGGATAGAAAGACTGAAAGCCCCGGCAGGGAAGCGCAGGGGTTCAGGACTAGGTCATGCAAAGGGGGCTGCAGGCAGCATTAAAAAAAAAAAAAAAACGGGAACTGAGGGGGAAAGAGAGACAGGGGTCTGCGCTGGGCTGAGAAGACTGGGGTGGGGGGGGGTGGAGGTCGGTCGTGATCAATGCCAAGAGCCAGAGCTCCAGGAAATGCTAGTTGAGGGAGCAGCAGACATGTTGGCAATTACTGAGACATGGGCCACCCAGAGACATGATTGGGACCCAAGTTTAGAGGGCTACACAGTGTTTAGGAAGGATAGGGGAGTGGGAAGAGGGGGGTGGCATTGATAGTCAAAAATTACACCGTTTGTGGAATCGAGGAGGCAGGGGGAGATATGGAGACTATCTGCGTAACCCTGCAAATAAGGGGGGTTAAAGATTAAAAATAGGGGTGGTGTACAGACCCACCACCGCAATGTTCAAGTTCAAGTTTATTGCAGGAAAGACTCCGTTGAGCAAGCTCATTCAAAAGGAGGTCCTGAGGCACACACACATACAGTTCGCAATTACATAGACAGGAGATATAAAATGTAGAACAACAAAGAAAAAATACATAATACAAGAGGTATACACAATAGAAGTCCTTATGCTATATATGCAGTACATTCCAGCTTTAACCTTGCCTAAATTATGCAACACATTTCAGCTTAATACAGAGGGCCAGTTGGTACTTAGGAAGAACTTGTAAAAGGGGGGATAGAAAGACTGAAAGCCCCAGCGGAAGCTTGGGGACAATGGAGGTGGAACTGGAGGATGATCTGGCTGAGAACATTAGGGGTCACTGTGGCTGTCATGGGCGACCTGAACATGCCAGGGGCAGACTGGGGCACTATGAAATCCTCATGCCAGGAGCAGAGGTTGATGGATGTCTTCCAGCATGCCTTCCTAGTCCAGCATGTGGGGAGCCTAGGAGACTGGACATTGTCCTAGCAGACAATGACCAGAGAAGGGGACTGGAGGTGAACAGCCCACTAGCAGGTAGTGACCATGCCACGGTCTGGTTTCTTCTGTACCTAGGGGGAAGAGGAAATTCGCACTAACACAGTAGTAATAGATTTCAGGGGGGTGGACTTTGAGGGCAAGGGAAGGATTCTTAGAGGGTGCTTGGATAAGATAAGGGCAGGCATGGATGCTGGTAGCTTGTGGGAGACCATTAAGAAGGGGATGCAGGAGGCTACGAGGGCCTGTGCAAAGGTAAGGCGCAAGCAATGTAGGACCAGAAAGTCGTGTTGGTGGACCCGGGAGGTGCAGGAGGTGGTGAGGGAAAAAAAGGCTGCCTACACATGCTTAAAGCACTCAAGGGGGTGAGGGAGAGGGAAGAGTATGAGTTACTGGTTAGAAGCGTCACCAGGGTGGTAACGGGGGGTCAAGATGAGGAAGGAGCTAAACCTGGCCAGGATATCTGTGGGGGGGTTCTATAGATACAAGAAGGCGGCCCAGAGAACGCCCATGTACTCGAGGAGAGAAAAGGGATCAGGAGGCATATGAGCTGACAGCCAAGACGGTCACCAGGGTGGCGGCAGACTAAGGCAAAAAGGAGCATGATTTGGCCGGGGAGAGAGAGACAAGGGGTCCTTTAGATACATGGGGGAAAAAAAGGAAAGTAAGGGGCAGATCCAAGAAGATAAGGATAGGGATGGTTCGGCAGAGGAACAGGCGAAATCTAAATGAGTACTTACCTCAGTTTTTACCAGGAGGAATGGAGGGAGCTAGGTCTTGGGGGAGTGGGGCAAACTGGAGGAAGGGGTGGGACCGGTAGAGATCAGGAGCCCTGATGGGTCTGGGAAAAGGGAGTGGCCACCACAGACAGGTGGGGGACCAGCAGTACAGGGTGAAAAGGGGGAGGATGTGGAGGCTGAAATCCCGGTAGAGAGAGTAAGGGAAGCCCTCAGGTCCCTTCGGACGGACAAAGCACCTGGGCCAGATGAGATACATCCCAGGGTGCTGAGAGAACTGGCGGATGTCCTGGCAGCCCCCCTAGCGGAGCTTCTCAGCATCTCTCCGAGGACTGTTTGGGTGCCCCAAGACTGGAGGGTGGCCTGTTGTGCCGACCACCAAGCAAGGGAAATCAAGAGGAGGTGGAAAATTACAGGCCCATTAGCCTGACATCGGTGGTCGGCAAGGTGATGGACGGTATCTCAAGGAAAGGCTAGAGGGGGTTACTGGAGCAAACTGGTTATTTGAACAATAGTCAGCATGGCTTTGTTCTGGGAAGATCTTGCCAGACAAACCTTGTAGAGTTCTATGACTGGGTGATGAGGGCCCTGGACCAGGGTAGGCCAGTGAACATCCTCTTTCTGGACTTCAGCAAGGCATTCAATTCGGTACCCCACAATGGCCTGCTGGCTAAGCTGAAGAAAATGAGGTAGGGAGACAGTTAAGATGGATAGGAAATTGGCTCTCTGAGCGTACTCAGAATGTGGTGGTTGGAGGGTTAGCCTCATCCCCAAGGTGGGTTACTAAGTGAGGTGCCCCAGGGGTCAGTGCTGGGGCCACTCCTATTCAATGCACATGTCTCAGACATCAGGAAGGGGATCAGGAGTGAGATGAGTCTCTTTGCAGATGACTCAAAACTGGGTGCAATGGTGGATGAGGAGAAGTAGGGGAGGGAGGCCTTGCAGGAAGACCTGGAGGCTCTGGAAAGGTGATTGGGAAAATGGAAACAAATTCAATGCAGAGAAGTGCAAGGTTCTGCACCTGGAAGTCAGAAATCCAGGCCAGCGGTACACCCTGGGAGGAGACACAATTCAAGTCACAGAGGGTGAGAGGGACCTAGGGGTAGTGGTAGATGTCAAAATAAACTCAGACTTGTAGGAGGGCAGCAGCAAGGGCAAATAGGATGCATCGCCAGGGGGATTACCTCCAGAAAGTTGGAAGTGATCCTTCCACTGTACAATTGCCTGGTTAAGCCACACCTCCAGTATTGTGTGCAGTTTTGGAGACCATATTTAAAAAAAAAAAAGAGGGACATTACACTCCTAGAGAGGGTCCAAAGGAGGGCAACCAAAATGATCTGGGGCCTGGGGGAGAGGACCTATGAGGAGAGACTCAAGGAGCTCAACATGTACACCCTGGAGGAGAGAAGGGACCGGGGGGGGGGGGGGAAGAGACATGATAGAGGTCATTAAGTACATGAAAGGGATCAATAAGGAAGGCCCAGGCAGGGTGCTCCAAAGGAAGGAGGGTGGGGCAACAAGAGGTCATGGGTGTAAGCTGGAAGGGGGCAGGCTCAGAGGGGAGAGGAGGAGGCGGAGATGTTATTTCACTGAAAAGGTGGTGGAGCCACGGAATCCACTGCCCAGGGAGCTGGTAGAGGTGGAGACTGGATGGGTTTAAGAGGGGATGGGACAGGTACAAGGGGAAGGCAAATCTGACCAGGCCCAATACAGGTGAACATCTGGGACTGGGAACAGTATAATCAAGGAGGGGGGCACAAAACTCTGCCTTCAGTGTCGGTGCTGAAAATCTAGCAGACTCAAAAGACCGTTGCGCCTATTCTGCTGGCATTTTACTATGTTAGTATGTATATTAGATACATAAGGGAGAAAAGAAAAGCGAGGGCACGGATCAGCAGGATTAGGACTGGGGAGGGATGGGCGCAGAAAGCTGGGGAACAAGCAGCGGTACTAAATGAGTACTTTGACTCGGTCTTTACTGGGGGGAGGCTGGGGATCCTTCCATCCCAATGGGAGGGAAGGGGAGCCCACTGAACCAGGTGGTCAGTTAGAGACTGAGACTGGAAGAGACTAGGGCAGGGGATGGTTCGAATCTAGAGGGGGAGAGGTGGGTGCATGAGGAGGTGGGATGAGAGGGTGAAATCACATTGGATAGGGTGAGAAAGGCCCTCCGGTTGCTAAAGACTGAGAAGGCACTGGGGCCAGATGGGCTGCATCCAAGGGTACTGAAGGAACTGGCGCATGTGTTGGCAGCTCCACTGGCCTCTCTTCAACAACTCTCTGATGACAGAGTGGGTGCCTCAAGAGTAGAAGGTGGCTCATGTGGTGCCTATCCACAAAGGGGGGGGGGTGTCCAGAGAGGAGATGGGGAATTATAGGGCTGTTAGCCTAATGTATGTGGTAGGCAAGGTTATGGAGGACATAGAATATCTGAGCCTGCATTCTAGGAGCTACTGTGGGTTTTAACTGCATTTTCAAGGGGTGCTTTAGGACTGTGATAGTTCCCTACCTAGTGACTGCAATCTACTGTTTGTAGGGTATCTGGGGATGTATGTAGCTGCTTTCCCTGTACATTACCAGCTTTGTTTCATTAGGTAGATATTCTTACCTGTTCTTGCTTAGCATTGTTGTAGGGGTATATCGGCATGTTGTACGGCATTCTCGCACATGCGCACTAGGGAATTGCTCTCGGGTCATAGCTCAGTTTGTCCATCTGTACTGCTCCCTCTGCATACTAACATTGTTATTGTCCTCTCTCCCCCTATATAGGCTTCCATATGCTCCCATCCACACACAGAAATGGCCAGATTCACAATAGCTCCCTCCAGGAGCCAGGAGGCTACGAGAGTGCCTTAAGAGGTAAAGCCTACCTCTTCTATCCAGCAGCTTCTTTGTGTGGGGTGTGAGCTCGTCGACTGCACTACCCACCCTCGCCATTTCTACCCCCTAATCTGCCACTATCTCAGTCTTTTCAAGGCACCCCCAGCATCTGGAACCCCATCTCACCCAGGTCCTAGACCACCTGCCCCACTGGGGTCTTGAACCTCGCACCCTGTGCACCAAAGTCCGTGGCCCTACCACTACTCCAAAGTGGTATCCACCCTTTCTAATGAGCAGCCTAGATACTTATGCCACCAGCCCCAACTGCCACCTTAGGCACCGTGTTTGTTCACCTCCTCCTCAAATGTCTCCCCATCATAACCATGCTAGGGCCCACATGTCAAGTCAAGTTTATTTAAAAGACGCCCAATCCCAGAGGCTCTGGGCGCCGTACAAATTTTTGAAAAACGTAATACATAAATACAGATAAATAGAATCACAAATTATAAAATAAATCAATCTAAACGTCAAATGCTTGAGAAAATAATAATGTCTTCAAGCGAACCTTAAAAACATCTACAGTCGAGGCCTCTCTGACCACAGCTGGTAATAGGTTCCATAGAGAGGGAGCCGCAACGCTAAAGGCTCTGTCACCGGCTGATTTCAACCTCGCTCTAGGAACAGTCAGGAGGCCACTACTGGAGGATCGAAGAGGGCGGACAGAGTGAGTAGGTGTCAGGAGGGCTGACAGGTAACCAGGGCCCTGCCCGTGTAGGGCCTTAAAGGTGAGAAGACCCACCTTAAAGAGGACTCTCCACCTGACTGGCAGCCAGTGCAATTCACGCAGTACCGGTGTAATATGGCAGAATTTTTTCTGCCCAGTCAATAACCGGGCAGCTGCGTTTTGCACCAGCTGCGATCTCTGGAGAAGTCCTCCTCGACCCGTGATAGAGCGCGATACAGTAGTCCAGCCTAGATGTGACTAAGGCATGTATCAAGGTAGGGAGGTCCAGAGGCGGAACAGGGGCCTAATCCTGGCAATGTTTCTGAGATGGAAAAAGCGGGTATGAACCACGGAGATACTTGAGCCTCCATGGTCAAGTTCCTGTCCAGAATCACTCAAGACTCGCACCCTGAGGAGGCCTTCAATGACACAGCCCCAGAACAAGTCCAGTTGCTGAGTCAGAGGCCTTCCTATCACGAACTCTGTTGACTCCACTACCAATACCTCGGTCTTGTTAGGGTTCAGTTGCAACCAGCTGGAGGCCATCCAGTCACTTATCTGGCCAGACAGATGTTTAGCACATCCACTCGTTGGATGTTCCTGGGCAAAGGACAAATATAGCAGAGTATCATCAGCATAGCAATGAAAACTCAGACCATACTTCCCTAATTGCTCCCCAGGGCAGCATGTACCTCTGAACAACATTGGGGCCAGTACCGAACCTGAAGGACTCCGCGGGAAGGAGACTGGGTGTAGATGAGAATTACCCATCATAACCCGTTGCCTCCTATTTGTAAGAAAGGACTCAAACCAGTTGATGACAGTACCGGTGAGTCCACATAGCTCCTGAGGCAGACAAGCAACACACAATGGTCCACAGTGTCAAATGCTGAAGAGAGATTGAGAAGAACAAGAATTGTCCTGTCCCCCCGATCTCTAGCCCCGAGGAGATCATTCTGCACCCGAACAAGCGCAGTTTCTGTGCTATGTCTGGCCCGGAAAGCTGACTGGAAGGGATCGTACAACTCATGAGTCATGAGGTGCTCTTCCAATTGAAGCGCTACCACCTTCTCCACCACCTTCCCCAAAAATGGGAGGTTGGAGATAGGACAGTAATTTGCCATCCCACCAGCCAGACCCCATCCCTGGCCCATTTGGGACAGCACCTCCGCTTCTAGCAGGCTCAGAACGCCCCCATGCTGTCCACGTACATTGGACCCAAGGACTTACCCCCTAGGTGCCCCACTGTCTACCCATGATTTCTCCTTACCCTTGCCTTTCCGACCCTTCGATCTCTGTCCATCCCTTACTCTCCTATGGCCTCCTCCTCATCTCAATGTACCCCCAAAAAGTCAACATGCTACCACCCCATGGTCAAAACCTTGGTTTTCCTACTACTCCTCTCCAGTAATATCCACCCTAACCCTGGCCCTGCCCCCACCAATCCATCTTCGAGGTCCTCTGGCCTCTGCATTGCCTCTTTGAACATATGCAGCATGCTGAAACAATTTGCTGTCCTCCAGTACTGGGTTATGCTACATCTACCACACATCATAGCCCTAGTAGAAACCTGGCTGTCCAAGTCCACCCCTGACTCCTTTGTCTCCCTCCCAGGCTACACACTATACCGGAAGGATCGAGCAGGTAAACGCAGGGGCGGCTGTGCAATTTATACTCATGACACCATCACTGGCCATGAGCTCCCTGCCCCCATGCTAGTGAACGGTGCCCAGGCCCTTACCCTTAAACTCACCCCGACCCCTCCAGGGGCCCACTCTCTCTCACGGTCTCCTACATTCCCCCAAGGAACCAGAACCCAGCATTAACATCTCTCACGGATTATCTTGCCACACTCATCCATAAAGCTGAGCAAGTCCTAGTGGGGGACCTCAATGTGAACTGGCTCAGTCCCTCCCCACTTCCCCAAAAAGGGACTCCTTCGCTGCCTAAGACCCGACACAACTCATCTCCCAGCCCACTAGAATTAACCCAACTAGAGGAACCTGCACCCTCCTGGACGTCATTATCACCAACCGCCCCAAAAATCCAGGACATCCAGGTCCTCCCTGACTCCTTAAGTGACCACTCCCCTATCCTATTTCGCTGGTCTGCCCCCACCCCCAAACCTGTAACCTAAACCACATTCCACAGGCGCCTTAGCCCAGGTGGCATGATTAAACTCAAACAGTACCTAGCCCAGATTAACTGGTCCCCCATCCATTATGCGCCCAACACTGACACTGCCCTCGCCCTCTTCTTACAAGCCTTTAACATGGCCTGTGATATCTTTGTACCACTCACCAAACTCCGTTAAAAAAAAAAATGCCTTGGGTAACCCTTGTCCTACTCCAAATGCTCAGAAAGAGAGATAACCTCTGGCACCTAGCCACTGAAGCTGGTCGGGCAGCTGACAGACAGGCCTACAATGCTGTATAGAACAGGTGCGCTTGGGCCATCCATAAAGCCAAGGCAGATCATCAGGCCACCCTTGCCTCCTCATGGGGGTGTGCCAGGACCTTCTGGGACAATATTAAAGACCTAAACGGGAAATCTCTCACCCCACCATCTCAGCCCACTATTGACAGCTCTACCTCCACCGACTCAGCCTGCACTGCCAACTGCCTTAACGCCTCCTTTACGGACCTTAGCTCTGTCCTCCCTAGTAAGTTCTTTGATTCTACCCCCGACCTACCGCCCCCAGTCCTCCAGCGCCCCCTGTTTCTACCTATGCAAGGTATCTGCCCAGGAAGCCAGACCTCTCCTACTTAATGCATTAAAAAGCAACAGTCCTAGCAGAGATTCCCTGGACCCCAAAATACTCCAGCTAGTCCTGGATGACATCCTTGTCCTGCTCACCGGTCTTCTTAACCGGTCCCCCTGTCTGGGGCAATTATCCTCGGCGTGGAAAACAGCTATAGTCCCGCCCATCCATAAAGGAGGAGATAGGTCCTCCCCCAGCAATTACCGGCCAATTTCCATCCTTCCCCCCCCCTCTCCAAAGCCCTAGGAAAAAGTGGTGGCTAATCATGACATCCTGTGCCCGGAGCAGCATGGCTTCCGTGCTGGTTATAGCACAGCATTAATGGAGTTCTCTAATTTTCTGCATGCCTCCCTGGACTCGGGCTCCCAAGCCAGCGCAGTGTTCATTGACCCCTCTAAGGCCTTCAACACCATTTCCCACCCTCTCTTATTACAGGCCCTCTACCACACTGGTCTCTCAGCTGGACCCCTCGCGTGGTGCATGAGCTACCCATCAGCTCGTTCCCAGTGTGTTAAAATCAACAGGACACTCTTGGAAAACCCGTCCTATCCACTTTGGGATACCCCAGGGCTCCATCCTGGGTCCCCTACTTTTTAGTCTATCTATAAACATCCTGCCTAGTGCCTGCTCCAGCAATATTCTTATGTATGCTGATGATGCCGTCACTTTTGCCACTCACCGAAATTCTACCTCCCTCCAGGACTCCTTCAATGATGCTGAAACCTGGTTTAAGGGGCGCAGATTCATCATTAATTTACAAAAATACCAAGACAATGATCTTCGCCCACCCCCAAAACAAAGCTTGCAACAACCCACCCCTTATCCTCCTTAGCACCCTACAACCACTTGAACAAGTATACTCCTACAAATACCTTGGGGTCACTTTCGACTCAGCCCTCACCTTTCACAACCACATTAATGCCCTTGCATCCGCCACTAACACTCTGCTTGGCATCCTCTACCACCACAAGGAATGCCTCCCTCCCAATGCTCTTCGACTCGCCATTACGTCCTCAGTACTATCCCTTGTGGATTATGGCCCGCCAGTATATGGTGCTGCTGACACTACTGCCCTCAAGATTCGCCTCGCCCTAAACAAGGCTTGCAGACTACTGACCGGTGCCCCCAGGCTCACTCACACATGTCAACTCTATGACATGGCCAGTCTCCTTAACCTCGATGAACGAAACTGCTACCAAACCTACCTTCTAACTAAGAAAATTCTGCTCAGGCTCTCCCTACCCGGGATGAATGCCTCCATCCATTATAACCCATCCACTGCCTCAACCCGACCCACCAATAAGGTCACCCTTCTGGTTCTCAGAACTAGGACCACCTGGGCTCAGAGGTCTTTCTGCTACAGAGCCCTAGCCTGGTTTAACTCTCTCCCTGCAACCATCTCCAATGCTCCCAAAATCGCAGCCTTCAAAGCCACCCTTCGGAACCAACTATTTCACACTCGCAGCTGCACCTGTCCCTAACTGGCACTCCGGTACTATCGCATTGCACCCGACGATGCCTGCTGGGCTGAACCCCCACCTCAATCCGCCCCCACTCCCCCTGGCCCCGCCCGTAAGTATGTACTACATGTGCCAAATTTTGCCATCTTGAAATGTGTCAAACTGCATTGTACGAAAACAACTGTGTAATGCTAGGTCATTCTTCTGTTCTGTATTCGGTAAATATGTTACACTGTATGTCCTCTCTGTGACGAGGTACCCTTGTAAATGAGCCTCTGGCTCAAAGGTTGTAAATCCGATTGATATTATTTATTTGCACAATCAATCAATCATCAAGGAGAGGCTGGGGGGCGCACCTGGATGACAGGCAGTATAGTTCTGTTCCAGGGAGGTCGTGTCAGACCAACCTGGTGGAGTTTTATGACTGGATTATGGGTGCCCTGGACCGACATAGGCGGTTGGATGTCCATCTGGATTTCAGTAAGGTATTCGATTCTGTACCCCATAATGACCTGCTAACTAAGCTGGGGGGTGGGGGTGGGGGGGCAGTTGCTCAGGTGGGTGGAAAATTGACTTACAGGTTGAATACAAAGAATGGTAGTTGGAGGGATAGTCTCCTCCCCCAGAAGGGTCATCACAGCTAGCAGTGGAACCAGTGAACCAGAGGAGTGGCTATCTCTGCAAAGCAGTGTGCAAAACATGGAGATTAGTGCCCAAGAGGTGGATAAGCAGAAAAGGGGCAAAATTCAGCAGACGGGCAGACAGCAAGGAGAACCAGGGATAAAAGACAACCAAGGAAGAGGCTGGAGTAGAACAGTGAGACAGTCTAGGGAGGTCAAATCATGGAAAGCCATGTGTGCAAATGCCAGGAGCCTTAGCAACAAGATGGAAGATCTGGAGGCTGTCATGGTGCAGTCAGACCTGGACATTGTGGCCATCACTGAAACCTGGTGTAATGATAACCACGACTGGCAGATGGCCATACCTGGCTAGAACATATTCAGAAGAGACAGAGCAGGCAGGAAGGAGGAGGAGGGCACTGTATGTGAAAATGACATAAGAGCCACAGAGATCCAGGAGGAACAAAATGGGGGAGAGATAATGTGGTTAAGCTGGAAAGGAAAATGGGGACAGCCATCCGCACAGGTGTGGTCTATAGACCACCAGCCCAGGAGGAAGAAACAGATAGAGTTGATGCTAGCCATCCAAAGGATGGCAGACAAGGGTGAGGTAGTACTGGTTGGAGACTTCAATATGCCAGACGTGGACTGGAGCATCCAAGCAGCAGCATCAACTAGGAGCAGATTTATCCTGGACTCCCTTCAGGGTGCCTTCCTCAAGCAACTGGTCGTGGAACCAACTCGGCAGAAGGCAATACTGGACCTTGTGCTCACAAACAGGGACAGTGTGATGGGGGTAACAGTGGGGGAGCACCTGGGAAACAGTGACCACCAGTCATTGTGGTTTGAAATCACAGAAAGAGCAGAACCAAACCACACAAAAACACGTATCCTGGATTTTAGGGGCAGACTTTGGGAAAATGGGAGATACTTGAAAGAGGCATTCAGGGAATGGGACAGGAATCAGGGGTTGAGGAACAGTGGGCAGTATTTAAAATGGGGATTACAAGAACAACAGAATTATGTATTAAGCAGGTTAGCAAGAGGAAAAGGAAGAGGAGACCATTATGGTTTTCCAAAGAGGTAGCAAAGAAATGAAAGCCAAAAAGATTGCATTCAGGCAATACAAAAAGACACAAGCAGAAGGGGATAGGGAGAAGTACCAGGAGAAGCAAAGGGAGGCAGGGAGGTCAGTAAGGGAAGCCAAAGCTCAGACAGAAGAACACATTGCAAAACCAGTGGGTAGAGGGACAAAGCCTTTACAGGTACATAAGTGAAAAAGAAAGACAAAGGAGAGGATAGTGAGACTGAAGGGAGGATGGGGAGCGTGGAGGATGACAACAGTAAAGCTGACATACTGAACAGGTATTTCTGCTCAGTCTTTACTGAGGAAGAGGAGGGTAATGGGTCTGAAGGGAGTACAAGGGGTGAGAATGGTGCAGAAATGGACACAAGTCTCTACACGAGAAAGGGTCCTGAAGGAACTGGAAGTAATAAGAGTTGATAAAGCAATGGGGCCAGATTGGGTGCACCCCAGGGTCCTTAAAGAACTAAGAGAGGTGGTGGCTGAACCTCTGGCTATCCTGTTTAGCCGATCACTGGAAACAGGGGAGGTACCCAAAGACTGGAGGACAGCAAATGTAGTCCCCTTATACAAAAGTGGGAACAAATAGGAAGCAGAGAACTACAGACCAGTCAGCCTCACCTCGGTATTGGGGAAGATCATGGAAGCACTACTGAAGGAGAGATTGGTGGAACATCTGGTTGTCAATGGACTACAGGACCCAAGGCAGCATGGTTTCACCAGGGGGAGGTCACGTCAGACCAACCTCATTGAATTTTGACTGGGTGACTAGGGAGGTGAATCAGGGAGGGCAGTGGACATGGCCTATCTGGACTTCAGCAAGGCCTTTGACACTGTGCCACATAGAAGACTATTACACAAACTGGGGAATATGGGGTGGGCAGGACAGTAGTGTGGTGGGTAGGTAACTGGCTGGGTGGCAGGACACAGAGGGTGGTGGCAAATGGCTGTCACCCACAGAGGGAAGAGTGACCAGTGGGGTACCACAGGATCAGTGCTGGGACCGGTCCTATTCAACATCTTCATCAGTGACATGGCACAGGACCTAGAAGGCAGAATTTCACTGTTCGCTGATGACACAAAGCTCTGTAACAGAGTAGACACACCAGAGGTGTAGACAGAATGAGAAGCGACCTGCAGAAACTAAGAATGGTCAGGGGTTTGGCAGTTGAAATTCAATGCAAAGAAGTGCAAGATAATGCATATGGGGCACAAAAACCCTGGCACAATATATCAGTTGGGGGTGAGGATATAGCATGCACCAAGCAGGAAGGGATCTTGGGGTTATCATCTCTGATGACCTCAAGGTAGGGAAACAGTGTGACAAGGCAGCAGGTAAAGCAAATAGGATGCTGGGATGTATAGGCAGGGGCATTACCAGCAAGAAAAGGAGGTCATAATTCGCCATACAAGACACTAGTGAGGCCCCACCTGGAGTACAGTGTACAATTCTGGAGACCATACCTACGTAAGGACATAGACAGGGTAGAGAAGGTTCAGAGGAGGGCAACAAAGATGGTGCATGGATTGCATCACAAGTCCTATGAAGACAGGTTGAAGGAACTGAACATGTACTCCCTGGAGGAGGAGGGAGAGGGATATGATAGAGACATACAAGTATCTTACAGGGAGGAACAGGGTGCAGGAAAACACTATTTTTAAGCGAAAAGATGTTCCAGGACTAGAGGGCATGGGATGAAGTTGGAGGAGGACGATTCAGAGGAAACATGAGAAAGAATTTCTTCACAGAACGGTGGTGGACAAGTGGAACACCCTGCCAGAGGAAGTGGTGGGGGCTGAAACAATCACGGATTTAAGAATGCATGGGATAGACATAAAGGAATTCTGGAGGTCAGGGGTAAGGTGCAACAGACTTCTAGAAAAACAAACTGAACTTACAAGCTCAAATGGGCAGACTGGGTGGGCCATAGGCCCTTATCTGCGAACACTGTCTATGTATCTATGTATCAGTGGGGTCCCCTAGGGTTCAGTCCTAGGGCCACTCCTGTTCAATTCCTATGTCTTGGACATAGGGAGAGGTGTTAGGAGCAGGCAGAGTCTCTTTGCAGATGACTCAAAACCGGGAGCACTGGCGGATGGGGAGGAGGGGAGAGAGGCCCTCCAGTGGGATCTGGATACCCTGGGGGAGTGGTCAAGGAAGGGGGACTGAAGTTCAATGCAGGGTGCTGCATCTGGGGGGTCAGAAACTCGGGACATGCATACACTGGGGGGGGTCATCACACTGCATGCCACATCGGGCATGAGGGACCTAGGGGTAGTGGTGGACAGCAAAATGAACACTGAATTGTCTAACAGCCACAGCAAAAGCAAACAGGATACTGGGCTGCATAACCAGGGGGATTACCTCGAGGAGGGAGGTGATCCTCCTTCTGTATAATGCCCTGGTTAAGCCTCATCTTGAGAACTGTGTACAGTTCTGGAGACCCCACCTTAAGAAAGACATAGCGCTGCTGGAGAGGATCCAGAGGAGGGCGACCAGGATGATTCAGGGCATGGAGGGTAGGCCCTATGAGCAGCAAATGGAAGAACTCAAGCTGTATGCATTGGAAAGGGGGGGTGGGGAGACATGATAGAGGTATTCAAGTATGTAAAGGGGATGAATAAGGGCAGAGCCAAGGAAGTGTTCAGGCTTAAGAAGAGGGGAACTACCGGAGGCATGAGTGGAAACTGGAAAAGGGGGGGAGCACAGGAGACACCTTCACTGAAAGGGTGGTGGAACCATGGAACACACTGCCCAGGATCCTCTGGTGGAAGAGAACACAGCGGAAGGATTCAAGAAGGGTTGGGACAGGTACAGGGGAATACTGAAGCCGGGAAGACCACCACGGGGGTGGGGGAGAGAGAGCGAGCTCCCAGTAGGGGGCTGGCTTCCGAGCAGACACAATAGACCATGGGGCCTATTCTGCTGGCTTTTACTATGATACTATGAACGTTCTGGCAGTACAGCTTTAATTAAAACAGTTATGACCTTTTTTTCTGTGCCATCAACAAAACGAAGGAATACATTTTCCCACTCTACTATACTTGCATGTGTACTGCCATCTGCAAGAACGGTGATGAATTTTATATTTTTACAGTCTGGATTTGTGTTTTTAGACATGACTGCTGATATCACATTACAGAAATTTCTGTCTCCCTTGCCATTAGCCTAACTGCCGCTGAGTTTAATCACATTTTTTTCCCTGCAATGTGCAAAGCCACTCCATATCAGAGAAAAGACGCAACTTTTTAGCCAAGGGGGTGGATTCCTCTGTTTGTGAAAATGCGTGATATATTGTTTCAGATATATTAAAATTGACTGCTCGTTGACCAGTTTCGTGACCATGCTTGTTCTCACAAATATGTGGATTTGATTTCTCATGGACTCACTCGATTCTAAAATTATTTGAACCAGTGGCAAAGACGTTTGTTTTTTTTTAAATAAGCAGGAGCTGCAAGTGCAGGATATTTCTAACACACTGAGCAGTACATCACGCATTTTTTCATCACTGTATCAACCATGTTAACCGAGTTAGCTAGTGATGCTGAAACGTTCAAGCCCTTTTCTCTACACCATATTTTTTATCTTTGCTTTTTTTCTCTCAGCATTAAAGCTTGTCGTTTCCTCATCTAAACTTAAAGTTCGCTTTAGCTATGCTGAACATGATAGCGTTGGCACCGTTACCATACTCATGCTGCTGTCATTTTCTGTTTGCTTCAGAAATTGGTATGGGCACAGAAACGTACTGCTCAGCTGTTGGGTCTAAAAACAGACCCAGACTGAGAAGAGCGATTATTTCGGTTGTTTTCCTGATTAGGGCCCGGGGCAGGGCTACACTAGTTTGTAACTGTTCTGGCACTTTACTTTTTGCTCCTGCTGAAAATGATGAGTGTGATGTCCCTGCCAAAGGGAAAAGAGTTGTTTGCTTTTGCTTATTTCTTTGCATTTTTACTTGCTATTGTGAAATACTGCACACAAAATTCTATTGTATGATATCTGTGTGTGTGGTGCAATTATTTGGTTAATTAACCTGTTATGGTTATGCTTACAACACTTCAAGAGGGGCAGAACAAACAGTTGAGGGGAGGGGATGGTAGCAGCACTCTGGACACTTGCTACTGTGGGTGTGTACTTGGTAGTACTAGTAGCGTAGGAGGCAGCTGCAGTACTGTAGCGCTGCTAGACACAAGGTAGTAAGTAAAGAGTCAATATAAGTATTTTTGCATTCCCCCTTCATCCAAAGTAGCTAGGTTATTTCTAAGTCCTCAGTTGTTCCCCACCAGTGCCCCCCCAACACACACACACACACACACACACACACACACACACACACCAATGTAGCCACAATAGGTTTATAATATTTTTTTTCTGCATCTCAGAAAATGCTCTTTCACTTTTTGAAAACTTTATTTCAAGTCCTCAGTTGTTCCCCAAGTTACTGTGTACCCTGTCTCAGAGCAGGTTTGGTCTCACAGCCACACACACCTCCACCAATGTAGCTACAGGGCCAGTCTATTTTTTTCTGCATCTCAGAAAATGCTTTTTTCACTTAGTTAGAATAGTCTACTTCATGTCCTCAGCTGTTCCCCAAGTTCCTTTACCCTGGATAGGAGGCAAAGCAGGTTTGGTCTCACAGCCACACACACACACACACACACACACACACACACACACACACACACCTACATAGCTAGGATAGGTTAATTTTTTTTTTTTTTATCTCAGAAAAGCTTTTTCCCTTTGAATAGTTTATTTCAAGTCCTCAGTTGTCCCCCAAGTTCCTCTACCCATCTCAGCAGGTTTGGTGTCTGTCACACACACACACACACACACACACACACCTCCCCCTACTCCACTACCAATGTAGCTAGGGTTAGGTTTATTAATATATTTTTTTTCTGTATCTCAAAAAATGTTTTTTCACTTTTCGAATAGCCTATTTCAAGTACTCAGCTGCTCCCCAAGTTCCTCTACCCTGTCTCACAGGCAGAACAGGTTCGGTCTTGTAGCTAGGGTTAGGATTTACAGGATTTCTTATCAATAAAAAAAATTCCTTAGTTTTTCGTTGTTTCTGCTTTTCTTAGTTATCAATATTCTCTGCCCTCCCCAGGGCCACACAAACACTTCCCCAGACCCTATTCAGATAGGAAAAGTCAGCCCTTATCCTTATTTTACTTCAAGAACCTTTTTTTTTTTTTTTTTTTTAAAACTAACATACTAAAAGCCAGCAGAATAGGCCTGACGGTCTTTCGTATCTGCTCGGTAACCAGCCCCTATTGGGCGCTAGCTCCTCCACCCCCCAAGAGGGTCAACCTTGGCTTCAGTACACCCATGCATCTGTCCCACCCCCTCTTGAAGCCCTCCACAGTGCCTTGCTCGACTAGACTCCTGGGCAGTGCATTCCACTGCTCCACCACCCTCTCTGAAGTAATGCCTTCTACGTTCTCCCCTATAGGTTCCTCCCTCCAGTTTCCATTCAAGCCCTCTGGTTGTGCCCCTTTGCTTTAGCCTGAACATTTCTTTGGCTCTACCCCTGTTAATTCCTTTCACATATTTGAAAACCTCAATCATGCCCCCCCCACCTCTCCTATCCTCCAGTGAATACAGCCCAAGGGCTTCAAGCCTATCCTCATAGGTCCTATCACCCATGCCCTGGATCATCCCGATTGCCCTCCTCTGGACCCTCTCCAACAGTACTATGCCCTTCTTAAGGTGCGGCCTCCAGAACTGCACGCAAGGCATTGTACAGAGGTAGAGTCACCTCACTCCTCCTGGACGGTATTCCCCTGGCTATGCAGCCCACTATCATGTTTGCCTTTGCTGCCGTTCTTCTGCAGTTCTCACTGTTTATTCTGGCGTCTACCACCGCCCCAAGGTCCCTTTCACTTGAAGTGGCTTGCGGTGTGACCCCTCCCAAGGTGTAAACATGCCCTGGGTTTCTGACCCCCAGATGCAACACCCTACACTTCTCCGGATTAAACCTCAGCCCCCACCTCCTTGATCAACCTTCCAGGGTATCCAGATCTCTCTGGACTGCCACCCTTGCTTCCTCCCCATCTGCCAATGCTCCCAGTTTAGAGTCATCCGCGAAGAGGCTCATCCTACTCCTAACTCCTGTCCCTATATCGGAGACATAGGCGTTGAACAGGAGTGGTCCCAGTAACGAACCCTGGGGCACCACACTGATGACCTTCCCAAGGGAGGAGACAATCCCTCTAACCACCACCCTCTGTGTTCTATCTGTAAGCCAGTTTTCCACTCATCCAAGCAACTGTCTTCCCACCTCCATCCCCCAACTTTGTCAATAAACCGAAGTGGGGTACCAAGTCAAACGCCTTACTAAAATCCAGATACAAGACGTCCACTGGTCTCTGTCTGTCCAGGGTCCCTGTCATCCAGTCATAAAAATCTATGAGGTTGGTCTGGCACGATCTCCCCGGGACCAAACCATACTGTTTGTCATCCATGTGCCCCAGCCTATCCAGTTGCCTCCCGAGCATCCCTTTGATGAAGCCCTCCATTAGTTTGCCTACCACTGACATTAAGCTGACAGGCCTGTAATTTCCCATCTCCTCCCTAGACCCCTCTTTGTGGATGGGCACCACGTGAGCCACCCTCCAATCCTGGGGCACCTTTCCTGTCTGGAGACAGGCGTTGAACAGTGCAGCTAGTGGAGCCGCTAGTTTGTCCGCCAGTTCCTTCAGTACCCTTGGATGCAGCCCATCCGGTCCTGGTGCCTTGTCAGTTTTCAGCAACCGTAGTGCCTCCCTCACGCTGCCCTCTGATTTCACCCTCCCTAGCCTTCTCCTCAAGAAGGTCCCCGTCCTCTACTGGGCTTGGCCCACCTGGTACCCCAGCCTCTTCTGATCCTCTCGTCTCCCTCTGCCCTATCCTCTCAGCTGCCCCCCGCTTTCCAATTGAATGTAGCCTGCCCTAAAAACCGAGGCAAAGTACTTGTTCAGTACCTCTGCCTGCTACCCCACCCTTCCCTCTTGCACCTCCCTGGTCCACCAGCACGGCTTGCTGGCCCTGCCATTTTTATGCCTTACCCTTGCACACAAGCTGGTAGCCTCCTGTATCCCTTTTTTAATGGCCTCCCACAAGCTACCCACATCCATGTCTGGCCTGATCTGGCTCAAGCTCCCCCTCAGTATCCTACCCATGCCCACGAAGTCTGCCCCCATGAAATCCATTACCACTGTGTTTGAGTGGTTGTCTTCTCTCCCCCCCCCCAAGCACAGCATAAACCAGACCGTGGCAAGGTCTCCTCCTGCCAGTGGGCTACA
This sequence comes from Neoceratodus forsteri, assembly GCA_016271365.2. Taxonomy (NCBI): domain Eukaryota; kingdom Metazoa; phylum Chordata; order Ceratodontiformes; family Ceratodontidae; genus Neoceratodus; species Neoceratodus forsteri. The sequence goes on along the minus strand of CM057458.1, from coordinate 232,797,558 downwards.
CACCTCCAGACCCCTTATCTGGTTGCTGTCTGCAAGGACAATGTCCAGTATCCCCCAGTAGGTTCCCCCACCTGTTGGACCAGAAAGCCTCTGCTCCCTGGCCACCGCTGATGTCATGGTGTCCCAGTCTGCACCCGGCATATTTAGGTCCCCCATGACGACCACCCTACCCTTTCCCCGGTCACAGTGCCCCTTGATGTTCTCAACCAATTTTCCCTTCAGTTCCTCATCCATTGTGGGTGGTCTGTATACCACCCCAACCTTTAATCGTTTTCCTCCCCCCCTCCCGGATTGTAGGGTTACGCAAATCGCTTCCACTTCCCTCTCTGCCTCCTCCACTCCTCTCACCAATATGCCATCCTTGACTATCAGTGCTACACCCCCTCCTCTACCCACTTATGTTAATGAACATAAAAGTTAGGCAACAGGTTTATAGGTTACTGTTCTGAGTTTCCTACATCTCCCCAGGTCAGCCAGTGGTAAGTCCACACAATTATTCACAACACAGTCCCACCACCCCGATTTCAGTGTGCTTGCCCAAAATAAACTCCTTTTTAATCCAACACACACATATATACATATATATCTATCTCCATCTATCTACACACACACACACACATATATATATATATATATATATATATATATATATATATATATATATACATATACATATATATATATATATACATATATATATATATATATATATATATACACATATATATATACACACACACACACACACATACATGTATACACACACACACACATGTATACACACACACACACACACACATACATGTATACACACACACAACATACATACACACACACATACATGTATACACACACACACACACACACACACACACACACACACACACACACATATATACACACACATATATACACACACACACACACACACATATATACATATATACACACGGGATACATGATGGGCATGAGTGTGATATGGCAAATATTGTCACTCCTGCAGTGAGATATCCAGAGCTCACGATGCAGGAGTGACAATATTTGCCATAGCACACGATCTACAAATCATGTATTCGATTTATACAACAGGGCTAGGAGTTTCAGAAGTATTGTTATGTTATCTTGTGTTCTGTTCCTGTTTATGTGTTTGCTCATTCTGTGTATGACTTTCTGAATGGGCTGGCAGTGTTATAAACTCTGGAAAACAGAGGAGTGTGTTTTGCAATGCTAAATGAGTTTGTTTTAGGTAGGTGTGAGAAACAAACTATTTTGTGAAGCCAAATTCTTTAGATGTCTGGCTGCAGTCAAGCTGAGAGTATCACAGTAATTGTAATTTATTTATTTAGTTAGTTCGTTTTTGTTGACCGGGTAAGTGCACTAGACAAATCCTGCCTATTTTCAGGCACGACCCGGGGGAAGGGGGATACAGATGAATGCCAACTGACCTTGAACCAGATTAAGCTGAATGAGGGAAATTTGGCCAGGACACCGGGAAAATTCCCCTACCCTTTTTTCGATAAGTGCCATGGGATCTTTAACATCCACCTGAACTACCACCAATCCAGGCAGATGGGACCTCGGTTTAACGTCTCATCCGAAAGACGGCATCTCAGAAGTACAGCACCCCTCTCATGCTGCACTACAGTGTCAATATTGGGATATTAACCCAAGTGCCGGATGTGGGAACTGAACCCACAGCCCTCTGATCTCCCGGCCTCAGAGGTGAGTGTGCTACCTACTGAGCCACTGACACTGCTGATGGGCTGAGAGTCAGAGTTTGAGGAACAAGCGACTTTTTCAGTGGTAACTGAGTTAGCTGCAGGCAGCAGTGAGGAACAGACTGTTCTGTCTGTGAAACTGTGCTCTTTAGAAATCTGGCTGCAGTGAAGCCGAGAGTATCACAGTAATGAGCTGGAAGTTAGAGTGGGGAATAGGTGTGTTTTGTAATGCTAACTGAGTTACCTGCAGGCTGCAGTGAGACCGCTCATGTAGTTCTGCATTTGTGTCTATGGTAACAGCACAGGTGTTTCTTGCATGCTGAGGGGAAAGCTGTCTAGTGTGATGATATCGGTGACCTTTGTGTGACCTGTGTGTGTAAATGGCTGTTATCACAGTAGAGCAGAGGGTAAAAATATCTCACTGCAGTGGATGATACACTTATCTCACTCATTTATCACTCACCCCTTTGTACAAAAAAAAAAAAAAATTTATACATCACAAACACACACACACACACACACACACCCCATGCCCCAGACAACAGCCTTTCTTTCAGTTCTCTGCCCTCACCACATGAGGGTCTCTCATGTCTCCCTCCCCCAGTCTTCAGCTCATATACCGAATCTATGCCTTTTTTTCTTAATAAAGTAGTAGTAGTAACAGTAGGTTTTAATATATGGATACTCAAATTAATAGTATTTGAAAGCATGCAAAAAAATTTGCGGTAATACCATCGCTCCTTCAGCGATAATACTACAGGTCACAACTACTAGTATAGTTCAGAGCCCGTAATACTATAGTTTAGCGCTCTGAACGATACTATTATCAATAAAACTGGAGCGTGCAAGAGCTCCCACACCACGCTACACTATAAGCTATTAATCACACAGTAGCGTCCTCTATGCGACAGATGATTGGCCGCTTTCTCTATGTGGGTGGGCGCATAAGTTTAAAAATCATGGCAGCCGTCTCTCGCTTAGCGAGAGTATCACAAGCAACCTCCACATTTTCTTTTTCAACCTACCGGAAATGGATTTATACCGATCCTGCATACTGCAAACAAAACAGGTAGGACTGCTTACCGAATGCAACACAAGTTGAGCACACACCATACTTTCGGGCTGGGCAGGAGTGCCGCGCGAGACTGTGTGGTGGTCGGACAGCCAGAGCCAAGAGAGTCCTTCATCTAGGCAGCTGACAATCCATTTAAAATATCCCTCAAAATAAAAAACTCGGATCCATACATTTAAAAAAAAAATTGATAAGTGACAGTGTATCACCGGTGAGCAATACCATCTCAAGGTTCTGGACACAGGAACCTCTCAATGGAATTACTCACCGGTAATACACCGTGACCTATCCATTACTCTCTTTGTAATGAAATATATGGACTGGAAATAGATTATGCGGCCCCCAAGAGTGAACCACCAAATTCGTCCACCACAGCACAGCACTGAGAAGCAGAGAGAAATGCCTCTCTCCTCTGGAAGTGCCAGTAGCGAAATGGCACTTCTTCCAACGTGCACAGAGCTACTAACACTCCTAGCTCCGCCCCCAAAAGATGCTTCTCCCAACAGCCAAAACTGACAGACTATCTACCAGCTTCTATATGCTGACTAGCCTGTCAGTCTGGCTCAGTACTACTAATCACAATCGCCACTTGCTGCCACTGCATGCGTATTACAGATTGGAGCTGGAGGAGTGCCCGACTCAACTGCCAGCCCGGCACCCATAATAGTTTAGAGAGAGGGCATGCACAGGGCAGGCTGCCACTACATGACTGCAACTGTGGCCATCAGGTGACTGGTGCCAGTCGATGGGGGAAAACTGAGGTGGCACCACGCCATCTAGCGGTCGGGACAGGGAAGGGCATGAAAAAAAGCACAGGTAATTTTTGGTAGTCTATGGGAACATGCAGTGCATGACAGAATGCTTGTCCCCAATTATAAAGTGCTTGTCTCAGACATCAGGCTACAGGATTTATCAAACCCTGCTTTCAGCTCTAATGGTGTAAATTTTGTACATACTTCTACCAGTAAAAAAAAAAAAAAATTAAAAAATAAATAAATAAAACATTTCTACTAGGTTCTCGAACCTCTACTCGTACAAGAGCCCCTGTTGTCCCGAATAATCTTTTTGGCCCTACCATGTACTGTCTCCAGCTGATTAATTTCCTTTTTGTGATGGGGTACCAGAACTGTATACAGTACTCTGGGTGTAGTCGAACCATGGATCTGTACAGAGGTAGTAAGACCTCTTTCTCTGCAAGTAAACCCTCTACTTGTACAACCTAGCATCCTGTTTGCCCTCCTTGCTGCCTTCCCACACTGCATAGAGGGCTTCAGGGTGCTAGCAACTGCAATCTCCAGGTCCTTCTCTTTGGATAATATGACTGTCAATACCCACAGCTTGTAAACCACCCCCGGGTTCCTTCTCCTCACTATGTGCATGACTTCGCATTTTTTTGCATTGAGCCCCAGTTGCCAGATTCCAGACCATCTCTCCAACCTTTCTAGATCTTTCCTCAAGTCAACTGCCCACCAAAACTGCACTAGGATGAGCGTCCTGGACTTCAAGTGAGAGATTTTAAAGAAATGGGAAACTGCCTCAGGAAATAGCATGAAGATTTTGGGGGTGGAGGCACAATGGGTTAGAATAAAGAAGGGAATAACTAGGGCAATGGCAAGCTGTTTAAGGGTAACAAGCAAGGGTAAGGCGAGAAAGAGGCCATTGTGGTTCTCAAAGGAGGTGGCTAAGGCAGTAAAGCAGAAAAGAAAAAAAAAAACACACACACACACACACACACCCACCCACCCACCCCACAGCTTTCAGGAAATACAGAGAGACCCAAAATGAGGCAGACAGGGAGGTATATCTAGTGAAACAAAGGAAGAAAGGAGGGTAAGAGTGGCAAAGGCTCAAACTGAGGAAAGGATTGCCCAGAAAGTCAAGGATAAGACTTTCTTCAGCTACGTGAGTGAAAACAGGAAAGCAAGGGGTGATGCAGTGAAGATCAGAAGACCAGGAGAGGACAAATGGGCACAGGAAGACCAAGAAAAAGCTAACCACTGTTCCCCTGAGGCTCCCCCAAGCCGGTGGGGTAGAAGCTCTACACCACAAGGACTCTCCCCGGATAAAGGACCGTGAGCCCAGCTGTGTTTTTCCAAAGCGGGCGGCAAAGCCATAACAAGGTAGCAAGGTCGACATACAAGCCCACCGGGGCGTTGGACCCAGAGCCTGCTCCTGGCACGCCTCAACCACGACTTGCTGATACGACCACCATTCCCCTGAGCCTCCCCATGGGGCAGGAGGCATAACACCACAAGGACTCTCCCCTGATAAAGGACCATGAGCCCGGCTGCATTTTTCCGAAGTGGGCGGCAAAGCCGTAGCAAGGTACATCTTCTCAGCTCCTAGCACTCCGTTGGAATTTTCGGAAGAAGGTGCCATTTATCAGATTGGCTGTCCTTTACTTCTGTGGCTTTCTAATTGGTGCGCCTTTCCACACTGCCTACTGATTGGAGCGCCTTCAAACCCCGCTTTACTTAGGGGAATCTAGTTCCGCTTAGGCTGTTACCTGGGTCTGAGAGCTGAAATTGGCTGGAAGTGCACCTTTTTCACTATCTGGAATAACATGCCTAAAATAGCTGTCTCACTTAATTGCTGTAAGCGCTCCCTCTAGGCCCTAGTCTGCTATACATAGTGTTACTTGAGAAAGTGATTTACAGCACCCTTGTGATTTTTTCAATGCGTCTTCACAGCTCTAGAGTTACTTTTATCCATAAAATGCAGTAATTCTAAGCTGACTGTTACTTTAATCGCACTGTACTATTACTGTATTTTTGCCTGTATTATCTTGTGTTTTAACCCTACAACAATTGCTACTTGTTTTGCTTCTTGCTTACCATTGTTTACTGTTATGTTTCAGTTCCCTTTATTTGTACCACTTGAAAAATGTTTTCACTACTATGGAACATGTAATGCTGCCCACTATTTCTGTTATGTTGTATTTTTCCCTTAAGGTTCCTGCATCTTTGTACATTTGCTCCTTTCCTAGAAAAGTCTATTAGTTTGCTCCTCACCTTGTTGAAATGTACTTGTTCATTATATTGTACTCTCCCGGGTCATGCCTGAAAATAGTCATTATCTTGGCTAGTGCATTTACCCGGTCAACCAAAACTAAATAAATTTATTTAGTTTTTGTTGACCGGGTAAGTGCACTAGACAAATTCTGCCTATTTTCAGGCACGACCCGGGGGAGGGGGACACAGAAGAATGCCAACTGACCTTGAACCAGATTAAGCTGTTGGAAGTATTTTAGTAAATGAGAGGAAATTTGGCCAGGGCACTGGGGGGAAATTCCCCTACTCTTTTTGAGAAGTGCCATGGGATCTTTAACATCCACCTGAACTACCACGAGAACAGGCAGATGGGACCTTGGTTTAATATCTCATCTGAAAGACGGCACCTCAGAAGCCCCCCTCATGCTGCACTACAGTCAGTGTCATATTGGGATTTTAACCCAAGTGCCTGGTGTGGGGATAGAACCCACAGCCTTCTCATCTCCCAGCCTCAGAGGCGAGTGTACTACCTGCTGAGCCACTGACACTGACAAATAAACATTTTAAAGAAAAACTTCTGCTCAGTCTTCACAGTGGAAGTGTGGGGGGGGGGGTGACAGGCAATCATGCATTAACAGATACAAGGGGGGCTGGACACAAGTCACCTACCAGAAGATCAGTGGCGGAGAAAGAGAAAGATGGGCCCCAGTGCAGGTTGCAACTTTGGGCCCCCACCCCCATATCGGCGCCTCAAACCCCCCCCCCCGGTTTTTTTTATCTATTTACTTACTTACGCACCCTTCACCCACCTCCCTCAAATATCGGTCACGATGCGGCGGTGATTCCTATTTCCTGAATCCTTCCGCTCGTTTTAACCCCCACAGCCAGGAAGCAGAAGCAGAACATGAATAAACAAATTAAAAATAATCCCTAAGGGTGAGGGTCCCAATCCCAATTCCCATTCATCAACTAATGCTGCAGCAGTGCAGCTAGCCTGCGTGCTAGGAGTACAGACAAGTCACTCGTCTCAAGTCACTCAAGTGCTGCTGAGGGGAGTCGGGAGAGACCGGATCAACTCAGCCAGGCAGCCAGAAGAACTTTACTAAAGCTAGCAGTGACTCACTCACTCAGTCTCTGGAGAGACGGAGACGGGAGACTATCACCGGACTAAAGATAAAAACAGTAAACACAACAGCCACTAAGGCCAGGCATTATATTAGGGCAAGGGAGGCACCAGGGCAAGAAAAGAACAACAAGCGGCCTTAGCAATTTAAACTTGCGGCAGGCTAAGCAGTGAACCTGATCCATTATCCTACCTCCTCCTCGCCTCCAGGCTTCAGCGGCTCCAGCCAGCTCCCAGACTAGTCCCGGACAGTCCCAGCCTCTATACAGCAACACTAACACTCACTGTCTAACAGCATTGATTCGTGATCGCTGGCTGCCAGCTGCCAACATGGATGGTCGGTCCACTTTTTTTTTTTAAACATACTTTTCTTTGTTACTTATTGTTTGTGTGGGGGGGCAGGGGCGCCGCTGCGCGCACAGTGCGCGACGGCAACATGTTCCTCCAGTTAACTCCCGCAACTCTCTGTGGTCAGTGCTGCCATCTGCAGTCGGGGGGTGGTGGTGGCAAGCTGAGTGAGAGAGAGAGTCACACAGACAGACCTGTCAAAAAAGACAACGTGAATAAATGCGAGTCGCGATCCGAATTGTTGACTGATTCTTACTATGGGCCCCTATTGTGTGTCAGGCCCCTGTGCCACTGCACCGGCTGCACCGGCTATTCCTCCGCCCCTGCAGAAGATGCTACTTGTACCTCAAAGCACTGGGGCTCATCAGTTGGTGGTTTTCATGGTACCATTTATTTTATGTGTCACAGTATTTATATAATAAAGTTTGTATAAAGATACAGCAGGAGTGCTTGCCATGTGTTTGTTTCTGAGTGGGCACAAGTCCATTTACAGAAGAGAGCGCCCACTGGGGGTTGGAAGCCCTTAAGGAAACAAGGCAATGGGGCCGGATAGGATTCATCCAAGGGTACTTAAGGAACTGAACATGGTGCTAGCCACCATTCTGTCAAGGCTATTTAGCACCTCAGTGGAGACAAGGGTAGTTTCAGAGGAATGGAGGAGGGCTGATGTGGTCCCACTGCATAACAGCGGCAGCAGGGAAGAGGCCAGTAATTACAGACCAGTCAATCTCACACCTGTGGTGGGGAAGTTAATGGAATCCCTGTTGAAGGAGAGAGTGATGAGAGAACTGGAGACACAAGTACTGCAGGACCACTGGCAGCATGGCTTCACGGGGTTGGGGTCATGTCAAATTTCAGATTTCTTTGACTGGGTAATAAGAAAAAATTACTCACCTTAGTAATGTTATTTCTTCTAATGGAGTCTTGCTATATTATAGACATTAGCAGTTTGATCCAGCTCTAGAACTGCCCCGGAGTGAAATGGTTAAAACCATTCCAAAATAGAATTTTGGCACGAGAGCAGCTCTATCTGTGTCATTTCAAACTTGAACCGTCAGATCTTTACGAGCCAAACTCACTAAGGTCTGTGTGGAAGCTGTAACCTACACTAGCCAAATGGCTACCTAAATAATAACAACCATTGATGGTCCCAACACTCAAGACTCAAGTCAGGGGACCAGAAATACTAACACCATTCTAATAATATGAAAATGGAACATAAGTATAATAAAACACACACGCGCGTACACACACACACACACACACCCCCAAAGTCCCAAAGGGGACAAAATGCTAAAAGGACATAAGTAGTGCCCACACTAAGTTGCCCGCACCCCACCAAGTAGAGGTTCTGAGAGGGGAAGGTTGGTTGGGAGGTCTATAATATAGCAAGACTCCATTAGAAGAAACAACATTACTAAGGTGAGTAATTTTTTCTTCAAACAACATGAAGTCTTGCTATATTATAGACATTAGCAGAATACACAGCAGTACCTCCATGGAGGAGGAGCAGAACCTACTTAGGGAATAGGCTCTGAAGAACAGCTGTGCCAAACCGAGCATCTCTCCTGGCCTGGACATCCAGGGAGTAATGCTCGGTAAAAGTGTATACCGTTTTCCAAGTAGCAGCCTGGCAAATCTCTAATAAAGGGATATCTCTGGCAGCAGCTAGAGACGCAGCTGTACCCCTGGTAGAATGAGCCCTCAAACCGGGGGGGCTCTGCCCACTTTCTGATAACAAAATTGGATACAAGAGACAATCCACCTGGCTATTGATCTAGTGGCAGGTTTCCTTCCCAACTTCACCATAGGTAAGGAAAAGTTGGAGGATTCAAACCTGTGACCTTTGGTATGCTCTATATAATAACTAAGAGCTCTCTTAACATCCAGGCTGTGCAACCTCCTCTCACCCAAAGAGGAGGATCAGTGAAAAATACTGGAAGGAGATAGATTGATTAAGATGAAATCTGAAACCACCTTAGGCAAAAACTTCCTATTAGTCCTAGGACTACCTTATCCCTGTGGAAAGAAATAAAGTCAGTCTCCACTGACAAGGATGCACAATTCACTTATCGTCTGGCAGAAGTGATAGCCACTAGAAAAACAGTTTTCCAAGTTAGGTACTTAAGCTCTGCAGAAGACAGAGGTTCAAAGGGTTGCATTAACTGGCAATGCAAACATTAAGGTCCCAAGCAGGGCCGGTTCCCTAAAGGGAGGATTAGTATGGAGTAATCCGTTAAAAACTTGGAAAACACAGGATGAGAGGAAAGAGGGATGACTTTCCTGCTGACACAAAAGCAGACACAGCTGCCAAACGAACTCTCAGGGTAGCTGGTCTGAGACCCAAGGAATTAAGATGTACCATGTAATCTAACAAAATGGGCAATTCAGCAGATTCTGGAAATATTTTCCCAGCACACCAAATGGAAAACCTTTTCCATTTAGAACTATAAGTAGCCAGCCTAGTGGAAGGCTTTCTGAAGCCTTTAGATCTCAAGAACACCCTGAGAGAGGTGTAAATCAGCAAACTAACTCCTCAAGAGCCAGGCCTTGAGGTTGAGGATTTGAGGTCGGATACCAAACCCTTCCCTGGGCACAAGTCAACAGATTGTGATTCCTGGGAGGCACAGGGGAAGATGGACTGTCAGAGACAGAAGGAGTGGGTACCAGGGCTGCCTGGCCCAATCCGGGCAATCAGAATCACCCTGCAAGGCTGAGATCTGATTTTGACTAGTACTTTGAATAGGAGAGGAAAGGGGAAAGCATAGAGGAACTTCCCTCCCAATCCAGCAGAAGGGCATCCAGGGGAACTGAGCCCAGCACTGGAGGCCTGCAACAGAACAGAGGAAGTTTGTGATTGTCTGGGGCTGCAAAAAGATCTATCTGAGGGATGCCCCACCTGGCAAAAACTATCCCCGCACTTGAGGATCCAGGGACCATTCGTGATGGCCCTGGGAAATCCTGCTGAGGGCATCCGCTAGGACATTGTCCTTCCCTGGAAGATGAACTGCTATGAGGGAAGTGTTCAGGGAATAGGCCAGAGACCACAACTTCATTGCCTCGTGCACAAGGTCAAGACAGAGTGCCCCCTGTTTTTGATGTACCACATTGTTGTGGTGTTGTCTGTTCTGACTTCTATCACCTTGTCGTGGACAGATGCAGAAAAAGCTTGAAGAGCTAAAAAGACAGCTCTGAGTTCCAGCAAATTGATGTGGAGCAGAGATTCCTGGGGGGACCAAACTCCCTGAGTGGAAAGGTCGCACATGTGGGCTCCCCAACCCAGAAGGGAAGCATCTGTAGTGAGAGTCAAGTCGTGAGAAGGGGAAATGAAGGGGACCCCCGCTCTTAAATTGCTCTGATCCTGCCACCACTGGAGAGCTAGGATCAAGGTTCGAGTCACTGGGACCAACTTGGAAAGGGGGTCTCTTCTCTGAGACCAAAAGGTTCTCAAGTGAAACTGAATGCCTCATCTGAAATCTGGCTCCCTGCACAACAGCTGTGGATGCAGCCATGTGCCCCAGGAGCTACAGAAAGTGTCTTGCTGGTCGAGAGACCTGCAGAGTGAAGGAAGAGGCCAGAGCCACTAAATTCCTTACCCTTTCTGGGGAAGAAAGGCTCTGGCTAGCTTTGTGTCCAATTCTGCCCCTATAAAGGTGAGTACCTGGACTGGTTCCAGAACCGACTTTGGTAGGTTTAGCAGAAAACCCAGAGAGTGAGAGCTGCTGGGTGACCTGCAGGTGAGATTTTACCTGTTCTGGGGACTGGCCTACAATGAGCCAGTCGTCTAGATAGGGAAAAACAGCAATCCTCTGCCTCCTTAAGTGGGCCACTGCCACTGCTAGACACTTTGTGAATACCCTTGGAGCAGAAGTAAGGCCGAAGGGCATTGCTCTGAACTGGTAATGACCTGAGGGCAGTTCGAATCTGAGGTACTTTCGATGGGATCTTCTGATTAGGACATGGAAATAGGCATCCTTGAGGTCCAGGGAGGCTAGCTAGTGCCCTGGCCTTAGGGAAGGTAAAATCATTGCCAGAGTTACCATTTTGAACTTTGGTTTCAAAAGATGCTTGTTCAGATATCTGAGATCTAAAATGGGCCACCACTCTCCTGTCTTTTTTGGGGTAAGGAAGTATCTGGAATACAGACCCCTGCCCTGATGCAGGGGAGGAACCCTTTCAACTGCTCTGAGAGCTAACAGGGATGAGACCTCTGTTTCCAGAGCGGGTCTCTGAAGCACTTGCAGGTAGAAAAGTCTGCTTCTCAACTTGGAAACTTTTGAAGCTGAGAACCAGACCCTGGCTTACTACTTCCAGAACCCACTTGTCTGAGGTTAAAGAAGCCCAATTCTGACTGAAGTAAGCCAGCCTGCCCCCCACTGGTACAGGAGAATCGGCCCTGGGCACCCCATCAGGGTGCCTGTTTCTCAGGAGCTTTAGGCTGGGGGGTGGGAGCAGGTCTGCCCACCCCTCGTCTGCCCCTGCCTCTGAAGAAGCCCCTCTGAGCATAGGCAGAGGAGGCCTGAGTCTGGTAGAAAGGCCTGTGAAAGGCCTACCCCTACCCCTGGGGCACGCCTTTGAGGAGTGGCTTGCAGCTCCTTAGCCTGGGCACTCTTGTAAGTAGTCCTATATTCATCCATCTTCTTCATGTAGTTCTCTGTCTGCTCTCCAAACAGAGAATTTCCCACCACAGGAAAATCCATAGCCTTAGTCTGGGTATCCTGTGACAAACTAGTACACCCTGAGCCAGGCCAACCTACGAAAGCTACAGATGGCCATGACCCTAGAGGAAACATCATTAACATCCACAGCAGCATGAAACTGAACCTTAGAGGCTTCAATGCCATCAGCAGCCACCTGCTCTAGTTCACTAGCCAGCTGGCCATGGGCCTGCTTGGCCAATTGCATAACAGTATCCCATCTAGATTTCTGATACCTAGCTACATAAGCCATATAATTTGCTTGCCTGAGTCCCAGAGAGGCTGCCATATACTGTTTTTTTGCCATGGCATCAATCTTCCTGGAATCCTTGTCAGGAGGATGTGAAGCCAAGGAATATTAGCTTTATCACAGGCAGCAGCCTGAACTACCCAACATGACTGCATTGCTGAGAAGGAATTCTGCATCAGGGCCTGACAATGTATACCTTCTGTCCATCTTTTATCTACAGGAGGCACAGAATTAGGAGCTTTTAAAATTTTAATTGTTTGTTTCCTAAAGACTTATGTAAAGGAATAGACAGTCTCCTAGACTCTGGAATATCCATCATTTCTACAAAATCAGGCTCCTCTTGCTCATCCACAGCCTCTTCTAAAGGAAGCTGGAGGGTTTCAGCAACTTTTTTATATAACATAAAATGAGATGGGAACTCAGACAGCATAGGGGGAGATTCTAAAGGTCTGTCTGGGGAGATGTCCGGTTCAATGGGCACACCCAGACCTTCCCAGCCACATTCATACTGTTCATAATCCTCCTCCCCTCCTCTGGTTCATAAAATTCCTCAATATCATAATCCTGAACCACTGGGACCGGACGAACCGACCTTTTACCAGATAGTGGTGGTTCGGACGGACCCAGAGACAGTGACTGGACAATTTATATGGCTTTTGCTATCTCTGCAGCAGTTGGAGAAGGAATTTTGGACTCCAGACCTGCTGATTTTCTTGTTTTCTTTACTGGAATTGGTTCCTCAGAACCAGCTTTTCTTTGCCGAGTCTGGCCCTCGTCGAAGGCACTCCCTCTAGTTCGGTTGGCACCGAACCGGGCTGGCCATCCGGGTCAGCGTGGACTTTTTGCCTCTGCTCCCCTGAGCCTGCCCAATCTTTTTCCAGGGTGGCTGCAGGAAATTTACATACCTGGCAGTCTGACTGGAGGTGGTCAAACCCCAGACAATAAACACATGTGGTGTGTGGGTCAGCCTTGACAAAGACTTCCCCACAAACATCATAGTGTTGAAACCCAGTGGGCCGGTTTTCTTTTGGGTTTTCAGACATAATGCCAGCCTAACCAAAAACTTGCCCTTTTAACGGCAGTGCCAGGCAAAACACTATGGTTCCTAACGTGTCAGGTATTGGAAAAATAATAAATCCGTTTTTAGAACCAATAAGAACGGGAACCGCACTCTAAAATAAGTAACTTTTAGTTTTAAATGAGTTTTAAACCCACTGATCGGTTCAAAACCGAACCGATAACTTACAAGTTCCACACAGACAAAACCTTTATTTACTTACGGTTACCACAGATAGAGCTTGAACCGAACGGTTTTGCAGTTAAAATAAAACTATTCTCGGTTAAATCCAACGGAGAAAACACTTTTTAAACAGAGAAATGAACCGAGCAGAAGGAGAAATCTCCGGAGCGACTGTTCATTGAGGCTGAGTAAAGAATCCAAGTTTGAAATGACACAGAGAGCTGCTCTCGTGCCAAAATTCTATTTTGGAATGGTTTTAACCATTTCACTCCGGGGCAGTTCTAGAGCTGGATCAAACTGCTAATGTCTATAATATAGCAAGACTTCATGTTGTTTGAAAGCAGGTGGCTCAGGGGAGGGCAGTGGATGTGGTCTATCTGGACTTTAGTAAGGCCTCTGTCACTCTTCCACATGGGAGGTTGATAAAGAAACTTGGTAACCTGGGGTTGGGAAGAAGGTGGTGTGCTGGGTATCAAACTGGTTGAAAGAAGACAGAGAGAGGGTGGTGGTAAATAGCAGTCACTCAGAGGATGGGAGAGTGCCCAGAGGAGTACTACAGGGATCAGTACTGGGCCCTCCCTCTTCAAGTTCTTTATAAGTGATATTACAGAGGAACTGGAGGGTCTCTTTGCAGATGACACATATCTGCAACAGGGTGGACACCTGGGGAGTGGTGGCTTGAGAGAATGCAAAGCGAAATGTACAGACTTCTATGTGGTCCCCCCCCACTATCCCTGCTGAAAAATACCTGAGTGCAGGGGTGGGGACAGTGGACTGGGAAGTGGAAGGAGGATCGGCTGGCTGAGGGTACAGCTCCAGTTACAGTCCCTTCTCTCCCAAAAAGGGCGGGATGACAAAATTCTACTTTTTGTAGCAAAAGGCTAGAAGCCCAACAAGATTATTTTAGCAATTTCCTTTAAGGATGTGACAGGGGTGGAATTCAGTGACAAACATGTCTTTAGAATCAATGCCAAAGTAGTGCATAATTTATAAAATACTGCAGGGATTAAATTTCAGAATGTCACCAGGTTACAATTGTAGAATGCAGCAACGACACAATCTCAGAAAGTCACCGGGACACACAATTTTCAAATGTGGCAAGGACACAAATTCAGAATGTGGTGGTATCATAACTGTTTAGAATGTAGCATAAATGTGCAGTTTCAAAATGCAGGAGACAGTTGCGGAATGTGGCAGGGTTGCACAATTTAATAATCATGCGGTGGTGACGCAATTTCAGAATGTGGTGGGACGCTCAATTTCAGATTCTGATGGCAGCATGCAACTTCAAAATGCGGCATGGACACGAAATCTCAGAATGTGGAGAGATGCAAAGTTTCAAAATGTAGTCGCTTGCAATTTCAGAATGTGGCATGGATGCACATCTGTTATGTGGTACGGTGCTCGATTTTGGAGCATGGTAGTGCTGACACATCACTAAACAAGGCCACAAAGAAATCACACACTTTGCCCAATTCTGCACCTTCAGGAAGACCTGTGAAACGCAAGTTGTCAGGGCCTTTGGAGTGGTACAGTAGATGACCTGCCCCCACCCAAACATTAGCTTTATCCAGAGAGGAGAGAATGGCGACAGTTCTGTTTATTGTATTCAGGGCATGATTATGCCAAATTCCATCCCACATCACTATCTCATGTGGTTCTGGCATCCTACTAGGGGTGAAGGGAGCACAAACAGCCATAAACATCCACCCAACCCCCAGATTTTTCTGGAAGAGTTTAACGACAACTGGTCATATAAGAGTGAGCTTGTAAGTAGTTATTTTGATACTGTGTCATAGGGGGATTCCAGTTCAGACCTGGGGATAGGCTTCCTTTTCTCTGTGAAATGACTATACATGTGTTGGGGGGATAAAGTCAGCTAACTGAACCATTGCTAAACTTTGTTTTTCCTTAGCTTTTCCCCTTAAGGGCAGTGTTTATAGTGGCCCCCAACAGAAGGAGGAGATGGGCATTCTACCTGCCTGCTACTCAGTGGCCACAGGTGGTTACAGCGGCCCCTGGCAGAGCGAAGAGAATACAGCGGTATATTCTCCTGCCCTGGAAGCACTTTGTTTTCTGCCAGATTAGCAAAGTTATTACTATTCAGTATATTAGCAAGGGAGTGACAATGACTCATGTTCTTTGGATTAGGGACCAATCAGTTGGGGGGGAGGCAAAACACAGGTGGCTCATTTGGGGGTTCTTCTAATTCATACCCACCCTTACATATTACAACTAAGAATGGGGAGAAGGTTCAACAAGTTACAAGTTAAATACTTGGGTATGTGGTTGGATTGTAGATTAAAATGGGATAAGCACTTAGAGTTTGATGAGTAGTCTCAGCAGGAAACTGGGAATGCTCTACAAACTAAAGTACTATACAACTAAAGAAACTCGATGCAGGGTTGTAGAAACCATGATCCTGCTGGTACTTGATTATGGGGATCTGATGTATTTGGGGGGGGCGCCCTCGGGGATGGAGCTGGCTAAGCTGGATGTGATGTACAATAGGCTTGCCCACTTCATCCCTGATGCCCCTAGATACACTCATCACTGATCTGTATAGGGCATTAGACTGGTGGTGTTTGGATGGTAGGAGAAACCTCCATTTGGTAAATTTCATGGGAAAAATAGGGGAGAAGAAACTGCCCAAGTATATTCTGGATATGTTTGTTGTAAGAGAACTAAGAGAGGGCCTGAGATCCTCAAGGGGCATACAATATGTTATTCCAAAATGCAACTTAGAGGTGGGTAGAGCTTCTGTTTTATGCAGGGGTTCTAAAATTTGGAATGCTCTGCCATTGGAAATGAGAGAAGCTAAAGTGGTTTTTAATTCTGGGTTGCCAAAAAAATGGTTTGAGAAATTTAAAATGTAGTCCAAAACAGTGCTGTCAATGATTTATTCTGGGGAGCAGTATCTATATAATAAGTTTTACTATTGAGCGATGGTTAAAGTCTGATAAAAATAATAAGAAGCAATTCCTGATACAGCCTTTTATAAAACTTTGATATAGGTACTATGTTGATGGAAAGTACAGTTACGTAAGAACTTACCATAACAGTAGATCTTCGAGAGAGGCTCTTGC
Organism: Neoceratodus forsteri; assembly: GCA_016271365.2. NCBI lineage: Eukaryota > Metazoa > Chordata > Ceratodontiformes > Ceratodontidae > Neoceratodus > Neoceratodus forsteri. Next base: position 232,781,034 of record CM057458.1, on the reverse strand, counting down.
AGTAGGTAATTACATATAGCACTGACGCCAGCCGGCGGCAGGACCCCACGGAAAAATTTCTAGCTAGCAGTCCCTGGCGGGGACCGCCCCCACGTCAGGTGACCGGCGTCAGATGATGTCGGTATAAAGGGGCGGTCCCAGACGCCTGCCTTCCAGTTCTTTCCCGCCACAGGCCCGGACAAGAGAGCAGCAGATATTTCCCTCAATGGAAAAGGAGCTGAAAAAGCCTAGGGGGATGGAGGGCAGGAAGGTATTACCTACTGCAAGAGCCTCTCTCGAAGATCTACTGTTACAGTAAGTTCTTACGTAACTGTACTATCTTACTTCGAGAGGGCTCTTGCAGTAGGTAATTACACGTAGGACAGAATCCCAAGCAGTCTGGAACAAAAGAAAGGCACCGGGAGGAGGAACTACTCAAGAAGTAGTAAATAACCTTGCAAGCCTCAAGAAAGGAGGCCTTGCAAGACAATAACCCAAGCCTGCTCTACGGCGAGAGGCAATGTCCAAACTGTAATGTTTAGTAAAGGTATGGACGGAAGTCCAAGTGGCGGCAGCACAGATGTCTGCCGCAGACACGTTTGAAACAAGCCGCAGAGGCTGCTAATCACACTAGTGGAGTGATTCTCGACTTGATCCGTAGGGTCTTGTTGTATCTGTCATAACAGAAAGTGATGCAATGAGCCAACCACTTTGATAGGCATTGCTTAGAAACAGCATTGCCTTCTCTTTTGTGAGCAAAAGAGACGAACAACTGATCAGTCTTTCTGAGATCCTTCGTCCTATTGGTGTAGTATCTCAGAATCCTGTGGACATCCATGGTATGGAGCAAGTATTCTCCTTGGTTGGAGTACTGTGTGAAAAAGGCAGGTAATTCAATAGACTGATTTAAGGTAGATTCTGCTACCACCTTCGGGGGGAACTTAGGATTCGTGTGAAGAGCTACTTGTTCTTTGTGAAAAATCAGATAAGGGATTTTGCACATCAGGGCCTGGAGCTCGGAAATTCTGTGAGCAGAAGTAATGGCCACCAAGAAGAGCGTCTTCCACGATAAAAAATTCAAGTCTGTGGAAGCCGCAGGCTCAAAAGGAGGAAGGGTAAGTTTCGAGGACAAAGTTCAAGTCCCAAGGGGGAGCTGGAGTCCGGACAGGGGGCCCGAAATGAAGGACCCCTCTGAGAAAAGTTTTGGATACCTCCAGTTAGGCAAATGCCTTATCAGCGAAAGGGACATGGTAGGCTGAAACAGCCACCATATGGACTTTCAAAGAGGAGTGACTGAGACCCAGGTCGAACAGATGGCGCAGGTAATCAAGCAGAATGGCTACAGGACAGGAAAAGGGCTCCACGTTCCTGGATGCAGCCCAAATGGAAAATCTTTTCCATTTCATGGCGTAGGAGGACCTAGTGGAGGGTTTTCTAGCCTCCACCAGAATCTCGGCCACCTTAGGAGAGACGCCAAAGTGAGATTGGGCTAGATCTGCAGGAGCCATGCATGAAGTTGAAGAGACTTTAGTCCTGGATGGACCAGGGTCCCCTGATCCTGGGTCAGCAATCCTCGAGATAAAGGAAGAGGAAGAGGAGGAACCTCTGAGTATTGTTGTAGAAGAGAGAACCAGATTTGCCTGGGCCAGAAAGGAGCGATCAGAATCACTCTCACTCCTTCCAATGCCAGTTTCTGCAACACGCGAGGGACCAGAGGAACTGGGGGAAAGGCACAGACGAATCTGTCCTTCCAGTTTAGAGACAGAGTGTCGCGCCACAAAGCGCCTCGCTCTGGAGCGAGCGAGCAAAAGGTTGGAAGCTTTGTGTTTTGGGAGGAGGCGAACAGGTCTATCTGTGGAGTCCCCCAAATTTGGAAGATGCTTTTTAGAACTTTTTGGTCCAGTTCCCACTCGTGTGGCAGAGCCGAAGAACGACAGCTTGTCTGCCAGGACACTGTCGACTCCCGGAACATGGATCGCCGTGAGGTGAAGGTTGTGAAGAGCTGCCCATTCCCAAACCCTCATCGCTTCCCTGCATAGCGGGTAGGACCAAATCCCTCCCTGCTTGTTTATGTACCACACCACGCACATGTTGTCCGTTTGGACGGCTAGGTGACCGGGAAGGATGTACTGGTGAAGGGCCTCGAGAGCATACAGCACTGCTCGAAGCTCGACCACGTTGATGTGGAGAACCAACTCCAATTTTGACCATAAGCCCTGGGTTCGGTGAGGACCCAAATGGGCCCCCCAACCTTCACCTGAAGCATCCGTGGTCAGAGTCTGAACGGGGGGAGGATGAACAAAGGGGACCCCCCGGAATAGGTTCTCTCGAACCATCCACCATTGCAAGTCTCTTATCATCGGCGAGGAGATCAGTACCAGATGATCTAGGTCGTCTACCAGTTGATCCCACTGAGGAGCAGAGAGTCCACTGAGAGATCCTCATGTGGAGGCGCGCGCGTGGAACCGTTGGGATGGCAGCCGCCATAAGCCCCAGGAGACTGAGCACCGACCTCGGCGGAACCCTCCTGTATTCCAATAGAAGGGAAATCTGGGACTGGAGGGAGGCCCCCCTGTCCGGAGGCAGGAAGGCCCTGCACATTGTCGTATTGAGGATTGCCCCGATGAACTGGAGTCTCTGAGAAGGATCCAGGTGAGACTTGGAATGGTTGATGGTGATACCCAAGCCAGTGAAAACCTGCTGGGTGAGGGAGAGAAAATGCAGGAGTTCCTCCCTGGATGGGCCGCCAGGAGCCAGTCGTCCAGGTAGGGAAAAACCTGAACTCCCAAAGTACACAGGTGGGCCGCTACCACCGCCAGGCATTTGGTAAAGACTCGGGGAGCCGAGGAAAGACCAATAGGGAGTGCCCGGAATTGGTAGTGGTCCCCCTGGAATGCAAACCTGAGGTACTTTCGGTGCGAATGGCGAATGGGGATGTGCAGGTATGCGTCCTGCATATCCAGTGCACAAAGCCATTGGCCCGGCCGAAGCAGGGGCAAGAGGGTTTGAAGGGAGAGCATCCTGAACCCCTTGTATCCCACATATAGGTCAGGGAGCTGAGATCGAGAATGGGTCCGAGATCTCCCGTCTTCTTTGGTACAAGGAAGAAATGGGAATAGTAACCCGTCCCGTGAAGGTGAGGGGGGACGGGCTCTATGGCCTGCTTCGCAAGGAGAGCAGAAATTTCTTCCTTGACCAAAGGAAGATGGTCCCTTGAGTAAGAGGAGTTCAGAGGGGGATGACATGGAGGTTTCTGCAGAAACTCTATGGAGTGCCCCTCTGCTATGATCTGAAGCACCCATGAATCCGATGTTATCCTCTCCCAACCCGGAAGGTGGAGGGAGAATCTCCCTCCTACCCGTTCCTCCGGGGCGTCCGGAGGTGGTGGGAGAGGGAAGGAGTCAGGTGGTGTGAGGCAGTGCCACAGCTGGGGCACCCGACGGTTAATGGCCCGCCTTCCCTGAGGTTTCACTTGAGGCCGGCTGCGTCTGCGAAAGGGACGGCGCTGTGGGGGATGGGGACGGTACATTGAATCAACAGATTTAAGGGCCGTCCCCTTCTCCTGCAAGTCAGTGATGATGTCCTTGACATCACCACCGAAAAGCACAGAACCTCTGAAAGGTGCTTCTTGGATTGCTGACTGCACCTCTGGGACCAGACCTGACACACGGAGCCATGCATGACGTCGAAGACTTATGGCGAACGCAGAGCTCCGTCCTGCGGTGTCCACTGCGTCGTAGGTCGTCCTCAGAATGTAACCACTGGCCGAACGAGCAGAATGGACCAGGTCGGCTAACTCCTGCTTGACTTGGGAGTCAGATAAGGAGTCAATCTTGGATTCCACCTGGGTAAGGACAGCCTTCTGGTAATCCCCCATATGTGCCACATAATTTAGGGCCCTAATCCCCAGTGTGGAAGAAGCATAGATCTTCCTTGCATACTGATCCAGAAGGCGAGATTCCTTATCCGGGGGAGATGAGCTCAAATGTTTCGGGTGTGCTGACCGGCCGTGAGCGGCGCTAATCACAACCGAGTCTGCACGGGGGTGAGAGTCTAAAAAGTCTACACCCTCCGGAGCCTGGTACAGCCTGTTGGACTTCCGAGGAAGTGGGGCTAAGGCCGACTGTTGTTTCCAAATGGTGGAAACAAGGTGGGCGTGAGGCTCGATCCAGGGTGGCACTAGAGTAGGGGCCATAAGGGGCAAGTCCAGATGTTCAGCGAGTTTAACCGGCTGAGGATCTGGCTCTAAGGAACGCCACTGATGGACTTCCTGGATTTTCCTGAGCAACTCCGTGAAGGAAGGATCCTCCAGAGAGAACTTTGGAGGAGTCCTCGGCCGGGGCTTGGACGGAGAGCGTGGCTCGTCGTCTTTCTTGGAACCACCATCGGAGGAATCCAAGGAGTCCGAGAGAGAATAAGAAGAGGAGGAATCTGAAGCAGAGTAAGACTCCCTTGCTCGTCTAGGGGGAAGAATGGGTTCCTTAGGGGGGGATCCCTGGACGCGTGTCCTGCCCCTCTCTGGATCCTGAGGGCAGAGCCCGGGAATCCGGAGAAGGAGAGGGAGTGTGCCGTCTGGGCGTCTACGAGGGCCGGGTGGCACCGTCGCCGTAAGATCGTCTCGACTCCTTGGTGAGCTGAGCCTTGGCCTCAGCCCACCAGGAAGCCAGAGTCTCCTGGAGATCCAACGCGCCCAGGGGTGGTGGAGGAGGGGAATAGTTACAATGGATGAAACCAGAAGAGAGTATCCGTAACCCAGCTGCGGGAATACCGGAGCCGGGTATTGCGGCAGCCGGTACCGCAAGGCCGGAGTCGGTGCCGGGTACTGCGGTGCAGGATACTGTGGACCCGGGAAAGCCAGCGTCTGATAAGACGGCGGATACCCAGGCACTGGAGGAGCTGCCGGAGCAGACTGCCCAGTAGGGAACTCCACGGGTGGATCGACCATGATAGCCCCAAGGGGTGGAGGGCCCTATGGGAGAGGAATATCCCCCGCCGGCGTCGGCGCCAGGGCCGGCGTTGGAGCCGGAGTCCGGGGAGCCGGCGTCAGATCCGGCTCTGTAGGAAGGGGATCAGACAGCGGACCAGCATCCCGGGCCTCACCCAGGGACGGAGGGGAAAAGTCCCCGGGGTCAGGCAGGGGGGACTCGGGCTCCCCAGACGGCAGCGAAGGCTGCGGGGAACCTGGGGCGACAGGCGGGCAGGGTCTGCGCAGGCTCCGAGACCCTCCTCCCGGCGTGCGACTTAGGGGCCAAGTCCTGGGCGGCGCCAGAGGGCGGCGTCCGACCGAGGGTCCCTCGTCGGGCCCGGGCGAGGATGTGAAGAGGCCCGGTCCGAGGGGCGCTGCCCGTCGCCCGCCCGAGAAGGGTCCGAGGCGTCTTCGCGGCCTTCTCCCGGACGTCGGAGGAGCCGGCGTCCGGCAAGGCGCCCGCGCAGTAGGCCACAAGCCGTGGCGTATTGGGGCCGAAGCCTCTTGCCCGGAGGCACCCAGCGGGATAGAACGCGAACCCGGCGGGCGGGCAGGCCGACGCCTCCTCAAAGCCTTGGAGGCTGCCGTCCGGGCAATCCCCAGAGGAACGTTACCTTGGCTTGTCCCGGACGGAGTCATGGAGAGAGGCCTTCTCAGTGCCTTTCTTTGTCCGCTTCTTGTGTCCCTCAGGGAGTCGACGTCTGCCGAAGCTTCTTCAACTCCTCCAGCGCGGACATCTTTTTGAGGAGATGGGCTTCTAGAGACTGCTGGCGGGTGGCCGCGTTGAAATGTAGGCAGTGCGGACACTTGTCGACTGCGTGGTCGGGGCCTAAACAGAAAAGGCAGAGGGAGTGACCGTCTTTGTGAGGCAGTTGGGCGCTGCACGAGTCGCACTTATTTTTTGAAGGGGACGACATATACAGACGTTCACCTGACGAAGAAAATACAAAATACTGATACTTTTCTGAAAACTGGCGAAGCAACAGGACTGGCGTTATGAACTTCACAGCGATGGCGCTGCAGGCTGTGGCGGGAAAGAACTGGAAGCGGGCGTCTGGGACTGCCCCTTTATACCGGCGTCGTCCGGCGGCCGGTCACCTGGCGTGGGACAGTCCCGCCAGGGACTGCTAGCTAGAAATTTTTCCGTGGGGTCCTGCCGCCGGCCGGCGTCAGTCATATGTAATTACCTACTGCAAGAGCCCTCTCGAAGTAAGATCTAAGGATATCCTCTGTATTTTTATATTTCTTATATTTACTAAACTCTTGTATAAGCTTTTGATAACTTTTTTGGTGTTTGCCTTTATGGACTTATTATATTGTGCTGAAATCATTATTGTACTTGTTTGGTGCGACGTATGTCTTAAAATCTGTAACTGTATGCTTGCTAATGGACCTCCCTGGAAATGAATTTTTAACTCAATGGAGTGTATCCTATATTCTTGTTATTTCTTTATTTTTTTTTTATGAATTTGAATAAACATTTGAATGCACTTCAGACCAATGGGAACCACCTGGGGCTGAACTCTAGCAGTGTTCAGACTAAGAGGAAGGCTGCCTGCTTATTATACGTAAACTGGTTTACAAACATCAGCAGTTTTCCAAAAAGAGGAATGCTAACTGCTTATTACCAGAAACACCAACATGATTACAGAGCAGCAGGGCTTTGTATTTCCTCTGGTCTGGGATCTGGGACCTGTTATTTTTAGTTCTGGAACATAAGAAACTCGTACTGACCCTGAACAGTGAAGACTAAGGACATCTTTGTATCTGTAATTGGCAACCGACACACAGACCAAAGAGTAATTTAAATTTATATCAAGACTGAAAGACTGATGAAGCAAACTGTAAACTTGAGCTTTACAATTTTTGTCTAATTCCCATTTCAAGTCATTTTTTTCCATTATGAAGATAAAGCAATTAACACATTTATGGGACTGATTTTTCAGTACAGATATACATATTTTATTCTCTGGTGACCAGACAAGGCCCATTGGGCACAAGACCCTTTTGCAGGGGCAATCTGGGAGCCCTGGAGAGGTTAACAGACTGTCTCAGGTTCACGCATTATGCAAGCTGAGGTTGTGTCAATTGAACCCATGTCTTCTGGATGAACCAAGTTCGTTACAAGTGCTTATTAGGAGCACAACTGTTCTCTCAACAGTGTTCACCCGCAGCTGGAGCACCTGTTCCAGGTACTGGACTGGGCTATCTGTACTTGTGAAACTTTTCTTTTTTCACGTATACTTCAACTATGGTGAGAAAGATAGGATTTTAACTCCTCTCACCTACAAAACTGTAAACAATAACTGTGTGAGTGACGAGTATTTAAATTCCCAAATACCATGAACAGTGGTATATTCGTTACTTGAAACGAAATTAACTACAAATTTCCCACTATTTGTGGTGGTACTTTAATAAAAAAAAGGCTACCTCTAGCCTACACGCTGTGGCCAAGGCTAATCCCATGGTTATTTTCCACACAACCTCAGCGGTCTACTGCCCTGCACTACCACCTCTGTCCGCTCCAATATTCTGAATAATGTTGTAGCTGTATTTAAAAGTGGAGCTGGTACAGCGCTATCTACCACACACATTTTAAAGATCCACAGACACTATGTTAAGCAGCCCCCATTTCTTGACCCCAATATCCAATATAATTGGGAGGGGCAAAAATAAGTGGCATATCCAGGCAAGCCAGCAGTAACCCTACTCGCACCCCACCCACAGCTTCCATTAAAGATCAGAGCGTGACACCTGCAGCTTCCAGGCTGTCTATGCATCACTGAGTGACCCTGGACAGACCGACATGCAGACTATTGCTTCCCTTCCCTCTCCTAAGTGTTCCAAGGTGTAATAAAACAAAACAAAAAAAAGGCAGCACATTGCAGAAGACTGCTACAAGTTTGAGAGAGGGGCTGCCACATTACAGTACTCCTGGATCAAGGAGGCAGGGGGGCCTGCTTAACAGATATGGTCCAAACTGAATGTTTTAAAGACATATAAGGGAAATGACACTGTGCAAGCTCTACTTTTAAAATACAGCTTTTTTTTGCATATCTTTATTAAATTTGTTAAAAAAACAAGAACATAGCAATATACAGCAGTTAATATGGTTCACAACACTGCAAACTAGTGGCCGAAAAGGTACATACTAACATACTGAACTGCCAGCAGAATAGGCCTAACGGTCTCTCGAGTCTCTTCAATTTTCAACACCCGCACTGACGGCCAATTTTGGTGTCCCCCCCTCCCCCTTGGGTTATACTGTCCCTAGTCCCAGATGTTCCACCTGTATTGTGCATGGTCAGATTTACCCTCCCCCTGTACCTGTCCCATCCTCTCTTAAACCAGTCGACAGACTCCATCTCTACCAGCTCCCTGGGCAATGCATTCCATGGCTCTACCATCCTTTTGGTGAAATAACATTTCCTCTCCCCTCTGAGCCTGCCCCCTTCCAGCTTACACCCGTGACCTCTTGTTGCCCCACCCTCCTTCCTTTGGAGCACCCTGACTGGGCCTCCTTTATTGATCCCTTTCATGTACTTAAAAACCTCTATCATGTCCCCCCCCCATCCCTCCTCTCCTCCAGGGTGTAAATGTCAAGCTCCTTGAGCCTCTCCACATAGGTCCTCTCCCCCAGGCCCCTGATCATTTTGGTTGCCCTCCTTTGGACCCTCTCTAGGAGTGCAATGTCCCTCTTTAAATGTGGTCTCCAAAATTGTACACAATACTCGAGGTGTGGCCTAACCAAGCAGTTGTACAGTGGAAGGATCAATTCAGCCTTTCTGAAGGTAATCCCCGGCGATGCATCCCAGCATCCTATTTGCCCTTGCCACTGCCCTCCTACAGGCCTCAGAGTTGTTCATTTTGACATCTACCACTACCCCCAGGTCCCTCTCACCCTCTGTAACCTGAATCATGTCTCCTCCCAGGGTATACCCTTGGCCTGGATTTCTGACTCCCAGGTGCAGAACCTTGCACTTCCCTGCATTGAATTTTAGTTTCCATTTTCCTGACCACCTTTCCAGAGCCTCCAGGTCCTCCTGCAAAGACACCCTTCCCTCCTCCCTATCCACCACTGCACCTAGCTTTGAGACATCTGCAAAGAGACTCATCTCACTCCTGATCCCCCTCCTGATGTCTGAGATATAGGCGTTGAACACGAGTGGCCCCAGCACTGACCCCTGGGGAACCCTACTAGTAACCAAACCCACCTTGGGGATGAGGCCAACCCTCCAACCACCACCTTCTGAGTACGCTGAGAGAGCCAATTTCCTATCCATCTTAGCAACCGTCTCCCTACCCTCATTTCCTTCAGCTCAGCCAGCAGGCCACTGTGGGGTACCGAATCAAACGCCTTGCTAAAATCCAGAAAGAGGACATCCACTGGCCTATCCTGGTCCAGGGCCCTTGTCACCCAGTCATAGAACTCAACAAGATTTGTCTGGCACAATCTTCCTGTGACAAAGCCATGCTGCCTATTGTCCAAGCCCCCAGTTTGCTCCAGTAACCCCCACAGCCTTTCCTTGACAATGCCCTCCATCACACTGCTGACCACCGATGTCAGGCTAATGGGCCTGTAATTTCCCACCTCACCTCTTGATCCCCTCTTGTGGATCAGCACAACATGGGCCACACTCCAGTCTTGGGGCACCCACCCAGTCCTCAGAGAGATGTTGAAAAGCTCCGCTAAAGGGACTGCCAGGATATCTGCCAGTTCCCTCAGCACCCTGGGATGCATCTCATCTGGTCCAGGTGCTTTCTCCGTCCGAAGGGACCCGAGGGCTTCCCTTACTCTCTCTACTGGGATTTCAGCCTCGTTCTCCCCCGTTTCACCATGCACTGCTGGGCCCCCACCTGTCTGTGCTGGCCACACCCTTTCCCCAGACCCATCAGGGCCCTTGGTCTCTACCAGTCTCACCCCTTGCTCTGGTTTGCCCCTGCTCCCCTCGCAAGACCTAGCCCCTCCATCCCCCTGGTATAAACTGAGGCAAAGTACTCATTTAGGACTTCTGCCAGTTTCCCCGCCTCCTGTGCCCAACCATCCCCTACCCTTATCTTGCTGATCTGCCCTTTACTCCCCCATGTATCTAAAGAACCCCTTGTCCCCCTCCAGATCCCACTGGCCAAGGACTGCTCCTTTTTTGCCTTAGCTGTTCTCACCACCCTGGTGAAGCTCTTGGCTGTCAACTCATATTCCTCCCGATCCCTTTCACTCCTTGACCACTTGAAGCGCCTGTAGGCCTCCTTTTCCCTCACCACCTCCTGTACCTCCCGGGTCCACCAGCAGGGTTTTATGGCCTTACCAAACTTACGCCTTTCCCTTGTGCAGGATCTGGTAACCTCCTGTATTCCCCTCCTAATGATCCCCCACCTGCTGTCAGCATCCATATCCGGCCTTATCCTGTCTAGATCTTTAAGGATCCTTCCCATTTCCCTGAAGTCTGCTACTACCATCCTTGTAAGACTCCCCGCCCCCAGGTCCAGGAAGAACTAGACTGTGGTGATCACTCCCAGCCTGCGGGTCCCTCACCTCTAGGCCACTAATCTGATCACTGTCTGCCAGGACCACGCCCATTGTCCAGGCCTCCCTAGTTGGCTCACTCACCTGTTGTGTCAGAAACGCATCCTGGAAGACATCGAGCAGCCTCTGCTCTCTAGCCACTGGTGATGTCATAGTCCCCCAGTCTGTTCCTGGCATGTTGAGGTCCCCCATTATTATTACCCTTCCCTTTCCTAATCTACAGTGTCCCTCAAGATTTGCCACCAAACTTTCTTCCAGGACCAATGCCAGTGCTGGTGGTCTGTATACCATTCTGACCTTTACTCTCCTACCACCTTGAGTCAGCAAGGTGACCCAAATAGCCTCCACATTCCCCTCTGCCTCCTCTACCCCTCCAATACCCACGCCATTTCTGACTAACAGTGCTACACCACCACTCCTTCCCTCCTCCCCTATCTTTTCTGAACATAGTGTAGCCCTTCAGATTTAGGTCCCACTCGTGCCCTTGAGTGGCCCAGGTCTCAGTGACTGCTGCCACATCTACCTCCCCCTCAACTAGCATTGCCTGGAGCTCAGGCATTTTATTTCCCAAGCTCCTGGCATTTATCAGGTCCACTCTCCACCCCTTTTCCCTCTTCTCCTTTCTCCCCCCTGAGCTCCCATTTCTCAGCTCCTGCAACCTACCTGGTGACCCAGTTCCATATCTCCCTAGCCCCCTAGAGGAGTGGAGACCATGTCCCTCATTTATCTCATCTGCTGGCACTGCTCCTTTTTTCATTCCTCCCCGCTTCACAAGTTTAAACCCCACCTTTCACTGATGAACCCAGCTAGTTTGAGCTTTAGGATTTCCTTCCCCTCCAAATTAAGGTGGAGCCTGTCCCTAGCATACAGCCCCTTAGCCTCCCAGGTCTCCCCCCGTCCCCCACCAGTCCATACCCCAATTCCCTACACCACTCCCTAAGCCACTGATTTCTCTCTCTAATCTTCATCTTGTTTCCCCCAGTAGCCCTTGGCACCAGCAGGATTTCTGAAAAGGAGATCTTACAGCCTATGGAAAGGCATACCCTGGCCAACTCCCGGTACCTTGCCTGAATTTCTAGTTCACTATTACCACTTATGTAGTTTGTCCCCAAGTGCACTAGAATGTCCGGGGTCCCCCCGCATTCCCCCGCCAGTGAGTACAACTCATATTTGGCCTTGTGCACTGTCAGGCCTGGGTGGCATTTGTTTCTGATCAGACAGCTTTTACCCTCCTCCTGCCCCTCCCATTGTATGCCTCTGATCTTTGAGTCCCCCAATAGCAGTACTCTAACTTCCCCCTTGCCTTCTTGTTTACCCCTCGGGTTCCCCATCCTTCCATACCCCTCCTCGTCCCTTCGTCTGGATTCTCCCCCCCTCTCACAATCTGGGTGTTGAAGGTAGCCCCTTCACTATTGTCCCTGGTCACCTCTACCTGTGTCCTGGCCTTCTCTATCCCCCTCCCCCGAGTATCTTTCTCAGTCTCTTTCCGCACTCCGTACTAATCCATCCTATCCGTTTGCCTATTTGGCTTTCTGCTCGCTATCATCCCATTTACGTCCTGCACCTTCCTGCCTGTCGTGCTCCCCTGTTCCATACCATCAGCCTCCTCCTTGTTCCCCATATCTTCCTTTTTCTTCCCCCATCCTGTCTGGGACTCCCTCCATTATGCCCTTGACACTTGGCCTCTACTCTACACCTGTTCTATTCGTCCCTGCCCCAGCTACACCAGTAGCAGCAGCAGCATCCTCCTGCTCCAAAAGAAGAACTATACCAAGTCAATATCACACATACCATTAGATGCATCATAACTCAGTTAATTTCTAGGCATTTCATTTTGATATGGCTTGGTTTACACGATTCTACATTAAATTGTTGGAACGGGATAGCACGTCACCAATTTGTTTCCATTTTACATTTTTTTTTTTTTTTTTTTTAAACGTACTTTACAGGCACGACCTGAGAGCACAGGAAAGTCAAGTGACTTGCTCAAGGTCAAAGTATGCAAGTGGAAGCTGTGGGATTCAAACCCAGGTCTAGTCTGCTGGATGTCACCAGATTTGCAGCCCAGAGCCTTAAACCACTGCGCTATACTGCCCTCCTCACATTTTCAATCATTCTGCTCCTTAAAGGTGTACATTAATTTTTCCAGTTTTACTATGTCTAAGAAGATAACAAGTCACTCTCTAATATCATTATATTCCAATTAAAAAAAAAATCAAATGATTTGTGGTTATAATCGCTAGGGTAACAATTTTACATTCTATATTAAGTATGTTGCTATATAATAATTTAATTGTGTTGGTTTTTGGATCTAAATCAATGTTTGCCCAACACTTTACATACCTGAAGTTTAGTTTGTTCCCATCATCCTCACTATTCGTGACATATCCATAATTGATGAAAAAAGTTCTATTACTACACCCATGCTAGCATTTATTGTTCTCTTACTCCCATTCGATATAAATGCTCAAGGGTATAATATGACCTTGAAACTATTTGACGTTGGATTGACTTTTTGTATTTACTGTATATTTATCTTATTCACAAGTTTATAGACCCCAGACCAGGGGTGTTCAAACTAAAAAACTTTTAGGACTTGCCCAACCATGACTGTAGCTGAATTTTCACTTGCCAACTATTCATTACAATGAAATTAGCTCTTTTTCTGTATTTACCCTTCATAGAAATTTACTTGCCCCAGACAGAGGGCAATAGGATCTGCATACCCCTGCTCCAGACTACTTATCAGGTGTGAATTATCCACAAATTCCCATTTCTGCATAAGATTGTTTTAATGTTCTTTAATGTTGACATATTTTACACCAATTGTTTGCCATACTTGTATACAGACTATGGCTGTGGTCCTAGTCAAAAAAAACAAAACAAAAAACATTCTTCCTTCAGACACGCTGTGTAGTCCAAATCAACCTTATATTTGTTACTACACTTTGCCTTAACCAAAGCATGACGCACAAATTTAAGTTGATATACTCCACGAAGTTTAAGGGAAGATTACTGATCTTTAGAAAATGGGCAAGAAAAACCCTGGTCTCTGATTGGTAGAACACTCCATTCAGGGTGTACTAATGTGCTATAGACTGGGTAAAAATGAGTCCCATGCCAACCTGCCTGTGTGCCAACTCAAATCATTGCTCCCAGTTTCAAAACTGAAACTAGCCGCCATCTTGCTTCCTCACTTAGCGAGTCACAGCCCCTTCCCCTCTCTGGCTACATGGAGTGCCACTTTCACTTTCTCCTCCTGCTCACTAGTCACCACACCAAAAACAACATATACAGAACGTGCTTTCCTCAGAGCTACTCGCGTCCAACCTCAGACTTTCAGAACTGTCACAAAGCAGGCAGTGCGACTCCATCTGCGGGAGCCCCAACCATGAAAGTACTTAAACCTCTTCATCAAAAACAGGGGGCCAGTAAAAGAAACAAAAAGAATAAGAAAAAAAACTGCAGAGGATGAGGGAAGGTTAAAGAGGACAGGTCATTAAAGAGAGTCACAGCACAAAACACAACAGTGCCCTCCACTGCCAATGCCAGCAGTAGAGGGACTACTTTACAGGAAATATTTTATTTACATGAAATGAAACACTGTCCGCCCTTTACTACTTTTTCACCCATATTCAGAAAAGTGCCTACAGTCCCTCTAGCAGTCTGTATTGTAATCCGTTGCATACTGCAGCAATTGATGCCTTCAGTCAAGATCCATTTTTATAAATGTTATGCAAAACTCTAACCCCGTTGGTCCACTCTTGTTTGTGTCCGCCCAATGCCACAGCACGTTCACAGTTCTGGATGGTGCCAAAGCGGTAGGTTCATCCATGGACAAATTCAGTCCATTTTAGGCAAGTGCAGCTAAACACAGCTTGTGCTAGCAGAAAACACGGCAAAGTATTTTTAGAAATGAGCACTATGACTTATGTAAAACCTTGCCTGCAAGTCGAGTCGTGATACCGAGTATGTGCATTCGCAAAAACAGATCTTGACTGAAGGCATCAATTACTACAGTGTATAATGGATTACAATACAGACTGCTAGAGGGAGTGCAGGCACTTTTTCTGAATATGTACAAATGGACAAAAAATTAAGTAAAGGGCAGACAGTGTCCCCTTTACTAGTTACAGCACTTTATTTTTACATATTTTTCTCTAAAATGCAACCAAAGTCCCATTTTCTAAGCACAATAATACCCTCCAGGGTGGGCAGTACAGGCTATATCTGACCTTACAGGTGCTATAAGGCCCAACACCACAGATTATGCCCCTGGGTGGTCCAGTACAGCCCAATACTGCCCACCCTGTTGGGTATTACTGCTAGCTTATTTGTTCTGGCCCTCACAGATCACTACCTACAATCTTGTCTCATGTACAGTACTTTAGTTTGTTATACAATGAACTATATATTTTCAAGGATATCCACTCTCCCCCCCAAAGTGGGAGAGCTTATCCAACCTGTATAACTGCAGTTTCAAACTATTTTTAACTTTCAATATATTTTGTTTAATGGCGTCTTATCTGCAGTGAAAGTTGTGCATAAATATTTAAATTTCACCAGATTTTATATTCTGTGACCTTGAAGCATAAAACAGGTATATCCTTTTAAATACAGCTATCCTTCTGAATATTGAAAAATATGGCCTTGTGGCCATGGGTCTGGCTAGCCCTGGATACCTGGGGAGAGGACATTTTCTACCCTTTTAGCTTGAATAATAAGACACTCAAATATCTGGGCCCCGAATACTGGAATAATCAAATTAATGAGGACAGGTCATTAAAGAGAGTCACAGCACAAAAATTACTTGCCCCCTCGGGCAGCGGTCACGATCCAGCCATAGCACCTCCACGGTGCAAGGAGCCTGATCCACCTAACCCCCAAAGAGATAGATAAGGTACGACGCTTGAAAAATTGCCACGATTTCTCTGGGCTGTGTGAACACTGAACCAGATCATCACTTGCAATTTGCTGTTTTCAATTTCAGTGCCTTCTCAGGGTAGCGCTATTAGCTCCACGCCTGTGTAGAGCTTCCCGATTGGCTGGTCTCACTCACCTGAGACAGGAGCACCCGAGAAGTGTGGCTTAATGCAAGCCTGCATCCCTGTACTCCGCTTCTAATTTAGCCTGTTCTGCTCGGCCTGTGTAAAGTAACTTACCATTCCCACCCCCCACTGCAGTTTATCTCCAACTGTATGTGCACTGATTCAGTGCTAGCTCTGCAAACTTCCCTTGATTTTTCGTCCCACCCCCACGCGTCCTTTAAATGCACACAGTCTCCACCCACTCCTATCTGATGTTTCCATTTATTTGGTTACTTACTGTCAACAACTGCAATTCCTCCCGTCCCCTTTTTGCAACTAAGCCTTCTAGCAGCCTTATCTCATTCTGTCTTGCTGAGGAATACTATTTTGGTACTTTAGGTTTGCTTATTGCTGACTAGCATATCCTGTCCTGCAGACTGAGCATATTCTGTCTTGCTAAGGCACTGTTTTACTTGAAACATCCCTTTTACTGAAAAAAAAAAAAAAAAAAAATTACTTAACTGTGACTGATTTGCCAAAAAAACTGTTTGTCTAAAAATGTTCCCAGCAATCAAGTGTTACAGCCCCTTCATGACTTTGTAGCTCTCTCCAGACTGCAAGGCGCCAAGGAAATCGCTGGCTTTTCAGTTGCTAATCGAGCTGTTTTCGCTCAGACTGCTAGCCTTTGTGTTGCCCCACTATTAATTCGAGCTACTCTCTCCTTTCTCTAGCCGAGGGCGGTATACATTTATCTTGCGTAACTCAGTTTTTAAACATCCCCTAACAAGTCGCATACGGAACAATGATCCCTGGAACCTATATACAGGTTACTCACCTGTAACAGGAGTTCTAGGAATGGTATATGTTGTTCATCCATACTTATTGGCAGGTTCCTTGCCGCTTTAAATCTTGCCGGAAGGTCTTCAAGCTGGCTCCTCCCACCCACCCGGGTGGTAAAACTCTCGGCTCCGCCCCATGACGCCAGATCTAGCCTGCTGGAAGCCAGGTTGTGCATCGAAGCCGGGAGGCGGGTGAGATCGGTGGATGAACAACACACACCATTCCTAGAACTCCTGTTACAGGTGAGTAACCTGTATTTCTAGGGACATGGATATGTTGTTCATCCACACTTATTGGCAGACTCCTAGCAGTTCTCCGGGAGGAGGGAGGCAAGGCGCACACTCCCTACTTAGGTATAAAGACTGGAGAACCGAGGCCCCGACCAACATCCCGGCATGACCCAAGGTCAATGTGGAAGGGAAAAATGGAATATGCCTGCTTCCAGGTAGAAGCCCTGCGGATATCCTGGACAGGAGTATCCTCTGAAGCAGCCACCGATGCAGCGGAAGGGCGGGTAAAATGAGCACTTATCCTTCTGGGAGGCTCCATGCCCGCCCACCTATAGCGGAGACCTATGCAGGAGGTGACCCACCCGCTCGTCGTCCGCTTGGCTGCAGGTCTGCCAGGTGCGGCTTCAGCGTAGATGACAAACAGCTGGCGAACCTCTCCCGAACTTCAGCCCTACGCTCCCTGGGTAGACGAGCATTAAATAGGGTCCCAATGGATCCTATATACGGCCTCCGAGGCTTGAATGGGGATGAACCCCGGCAGAGACAATACCCGGTTAGGGAAAGACTCCACCACCGCCTACGGAAGGAACTTCGGGTGGGGCGCAGGACAACCCTGTCCCTGTGGAAGACCAGATAGGGAGATTCAAAGGAGCGCCTGGAACTCTCCCCTCCTTCTGGATGGCAGAGTAGCCCCAAGAAGGTGTTCTTCCACAACAGGTGGGGAAACTCGCACCTGTAAAAAGGTTTGAACGGCTTGCCTGTGAGCTAAGCCCATACCAGCGAAGATCCCACAGAAATGGGGATACTTTCCCCAAAGGGGAGGTGTGATCGAGGCCTAGAAAAGTGCCAGACCACCTTTTCTGCGCCACCGACTGCCTTCCGGCCCGTGCACGGAAGACAGGGGTGACCAACAGAAGCACCTAGAGGTGGTCGGCACCAAGCCCTAGTTCAAAAAGAACGGACCGCAGATGGCCCGGAGTGCTCACCCGAGGGACGGGAGAGGAGGCCCAGGCCCTATCCCAACACCAAATGGAGAACTCTTCCATTTGAAGGCGAGCATGTTTGGCTGACTCCTGGCAAGACGCCTTGAAAACGTAGAGGACCTTGCCGAAGGACCCAAGGCCTGGCCCCTAGCTGCACAGGGACTAGGCCTTCAGGTGCAGGGATTGAAGATCCAAATGGAAAACCTTCCCCTGAAATCAGACATCAGGACCGGGCGGGTTGGAAGCCACCTCGGGAGCCTGGGGCTGAGACTGAGAAGAGCTGGATACCAGAGCTGGCAAACCAGTCTGGGGCTACCAGCATTGCCTGAGCCTAGTCCCTCCTCGCCTTGCCCATGGGTCAAGGGAAATGGGGAGAGGCGTAGAAGAGGCCCGGTGTCCGCGGCCTCGATGGCATCCCCTACAGCGAACCTGGCTGAGGGGGCAGGCATGAGACAGTCTCGGCCTCATATTCTCACTGGAGGGAAGGAGGGAGAAGATCCTGTGCTACCTCCGGCAGGGAGACCACTCGTGGCGCAGCCTATGTTCACTTAGGGTATCAGCCAGGGTGCTGAGGCTCCTGCCTCAGGCCAGCTGGGAAGCCGCCTCCCGGCTGCGTGGGAAAGACCCAATGCGGAGAACCTCCTTACGCAGAGGCAAGGGACTCGTCCGAACTTGATGGGGGTAGGTAGCACATGGTCGTGGTGTTGTCCGCCTGGACTTAAACCACTAGACCCCGCACAAGCACGGAGCGAGCGGTGCAAGCTTAAGCGGACCGCCTGGAGCTCCAGCGGTGGAAAGACATTGGGACTCGAGAGGACCCAGAGGCGCACTCTGAATTCCCTTGATGGGCACCCCACCCATCCGAGAAGCATCGGGTCGGAAGACCGATGCGACTCGAGGCGGACGAACAGGATGTTCTCCTGCAAGAGCTGGAACGGTCCAAAGGAGAGCATTCCCTAACTCCTGGGCTGTAGTCACGAACTGGTCCGAAGGAACGCAGCACTGTGACCGCTGGCTGGCCAGCCCCCACTAGGAGGACGCATGAACCGGCGGGTCCAAACAGACCACGCTGGAGCAGGCCGCCGCAAGCCCCAGGAGGTGCAGGAGGTCCCGGCAGGGCGCAATTTGCCCAGTCAGACCTGACTAGGTAAGGGAGGAAGAACCTCAGCCCTGTCCGCCAGGAGCCGAGCTCGGACTCCAGAGTAGAGCCTCGTCCCGAAGAAGGATCACCCGCTAAAACACGAGTTCCAACGTGGCTCCGATAAAGGGAGACCAGTCTGAGAGCCAGAACTCTGGATCGTCCCCTTCCGCCTGGAAGGGTTGCAGTCAGGCCGCCGTCCGGGTGGGGTTACGCCCGGACCCCTCAATGATGCAGAAAGCTGCTGAGCAGGGACCAAAGGGCCTGGCCTGGAACTCGCAAAGAGATTCCCCGCTTAAGAAAGGGAGGAGTCTCCCGAGAAACGGACGGAACAAAGTGTAAGTACGTCCTGGAGGTCCAGGAAAGAAGCACACGACTCGTTCTGAGGATGGGATATCTGAGGCAGAGAGACCATCCGGACGTGCGGAAAAGAATGGGGCGCAAGCCCCTCGTCCGTTTGGGACCAGAAATACCTGGACACAAACCCAGGGTCTGAAGGAGGATCCGCAACCTTCCTGATCACCTCTATTTAGAGGGCCAGGCAAGTCGGCTCAGCGGGCCGACAACGAGGCTGTGGACCCCAAGATCCCCGTGGGGCAACGGCTCGAAAGGGTCGTGCCTGTTCGCAATCCTGAGGCAGGGCCTTCCCCTAGCACCTCCGACACCCAGATGTCCGGGAAGCGGACCAGGCGGGGAGGGTAAACGCGTCTTCCACGGGGAACCCAGTAGGCACGGGGCGAGGATAGCGTCCTTAGCCCGGCACTGAGCAGGCTTGGAGGAGAACTGGCCGAGGGCTCCCTGGGCCTTACCTCCCTGCTTCCTTTCAGAGGAAGACACTGACTTGGGTCAGGACGCCGGCGCAAGCTGCTGGCCTCGTGCTGGGGTTGATGGGCCAGTCAAGCCACATGAGGCCGAGGCAAGGGGCTTCGCCAAAATGCTGCCGGCTGCCCTTGTCCCTCTGGGCGGGAGTGACAGAGTCTGGAGTGGCATCGGACTTCTCGGTCCCCTGGAGGCGTCCCTCCACTCCAGGGCCGAAAAGGTCAGTCCCCAAGAAGGGGATGTCCGCCAACTTGTGCTGGGTTTCCAATGAGAAAGAGATAACCTCAGCCACGCCCTCTTGACGCATGGCCACTGCGGCTGCCACCGACCTGGCACAGGAATCACCTAAGTCCAGAGCAGTCTGCAGCTGCTGCTTTGCCACCGCTGCAGTCCTGGTCCCGCACCTCCGGACCGTGGTCCCAGGTCGGCTGGGAGATGAGGGAGCACTCATCCAGGAGCCCAAAGGCGTGGGAGAAATGTGCCATCAGTGCAGCGAGCTGGCCTGTCGGAGGCCTAGGGAGGACACAGTGTAAACCTTGCGCCCGACATAGTCCATCCTTTTGGACTCTTTGTCAGGGGGCCTATCCACATCCCGAGCGTTGCCAGAACACTGGAAAACGTTATCGGTAACTAACCCCTCGGCCGAAGGGTGCTCCGAGAAACCGGGCAAAGAACCGACAGGGACAGAGTACTTCCTGGCTGAGGGTGCAGGACAGGAAGTAGGCTGCCACCAGAGCTCCAAGGCCGGGCCTACGATGGCCTCGGCCACCGGAAGGCCTCCGGTGAACCCTCGGTCTGAGAATCTCCGTCAGGGATAAGGGCCGTGTGGACACGGGCTCGAGCTGCATCCCGTGAACTCCAAGATGAGCTGAAGCAGACCCATGAAGAGGCGATGGGCTGTGAGTCACAGATCGTTCTGGAGAGGACCCGGGTCCTCCCGACTGGGGAACATAGAGGAGTCGACTGGACTCCGAGGGCTCTGCAAAGAGCTGCCTCAGGCCTGAGTCACTCTTAAGTCACGAGGCGGAGGATGGGAGTGAGGGGACAGACAACCTGCGGACAGTCGTGACCCGACCAAGGTTCCACCGGTGTTGGGACAAGCAGGGTTGCGACGAACAACCGGCCCGGAGTGGGCACCTTGACTGCAGCGGCAGCGCTGAGTCGGCGGATTGGGCGGCAGCTGCTTGCTGGACGGGGAATGGATTGGAGTCGACTGATTCCCGGACAACAACAACTGCTGCCGCATGAATTCCTCATAACGTCGACGCCATCTGCATCAAGCCACTCCCCTCATCCGAGAGGGAGACGAGGAAAGCGGTAATGCCACTAACCTGGTGCCCGACCGAGAACGCCGTCGGCGTGAGCGGCTTGACCGAGAGGAGGACCGAGACTAAATCTCGGGAACCGAGTCGGGCCTGGGAAAGCGGGAGCACCCGCTTCCCTTGGCTTGGAAGAAAGGGCCGAGGCCTGTTGACCCGAAGGTACAGGCAGAACCTCAGCCTCCACCAGGGGAACCAGCAAAAGGATGGCGGCTCAGGCAGAAGACAGCCCAAATGACGGGTCGAGAGACTCGACAACATCGACGGAAGTCCTGGCCGGCTGACCTGACGGGGACACCGTTAAGCCAGCGGCCTCAGCCGCACCCTCGACAGAAGTCGAACGTCGTCCGGCCGGGGAGGGGGAACTCTCCCGCTCCCTCCAGCGCCGACGATGGGACTTAGCCTGCGACTCCTTAGACTTGGGCCGAGAGGCGGGTCCCAGGCCCTCTCCTTCGAGGAAAGAGATCACAAGCTCCTTGAACGGCTGAATGAGGAGAACTCAAGGAGAGTGGATAAGCGCCAGAATCGAGGGGGAGGCCTGGACGCCGCCCCCTCCATGGAGAAAAGAAGATCGAGCTGCTCAGCCGAGACAGCCGACGCGGACACTGCCCGATGAGTCTCCAAGGAATTTTCCGGTGCGGAAAAAGTTTCAGGTCGCCCACGCCCCGAACGGGCCACATGATCCTCCAGTGAACTGGTCGAAAGGGCACAGCAAAAATCGCAAACTTACGGATCATGATCCAAGTCGAGGCAGTAGACGCACGTGGAGTGCGGGTCTTTCCTGGAGGAACTAACCGGGCGCCTCCGGAAGCCGGAAAACGAATGATTCATCGCCGCAGTGAGAGAAGAAGATCGAAGTTTAGAAAACTTCCAATTAAGTTCAGAGACCCCGTAAATTTCAGGAACTAGTCGAAAACGCAGAGCACTAAGGAGGGAACCTGAGCTTCCAAGCGGTAAGGAAGATCTGGCGTCATGGGGCGGAGCCGAGAGTTTTACCACCTGGGTGGGTGGGAGGAGCCAGCTTGAAGACCTTTCGGCAAGATTTAAAGCGGCAAGGAACCTGCCAATAAGTGTGGATGAACAACATATCCATGTCCCTAGAAATAATCTTCCACTGGCCCACGCCACTCTGCACAGGCACCTCTATCGGCCCCCACTGAAGAAATACATCTCTTGCAATCCAGACATTTTCCATCCTCCTGTCCATTATCCTTCCCTTAACGAGGAACCCACATCAAATAAATTTTGTTCACAGACGTGCCACTGTCAGGGCTACTCTTAGATCCCCTTTTAGTGCATACTGACCCCTATCATACCACAGCAGTAACTACCCATACAACAAATTTGGGGACCTAAAGACTCTGGTTAGCATCTCCCACGACATTACACTCCACTTTTTGAATAAGCTACCATGGCAGGTCTCAGCTGGCTTTACTTATTAGCCTGCATTTCCCTGATACCTAATATTAATGGACCCTTTGACAGATCTGACACTAATAAAGGGACATGCCCTACGCCACTAGGACATCCACATAAGACTATGTATTCATTATGCTGCCCCTGGTTGGCCCTGATTCAGTCAAATTTTGTTGAATCCACTGGAAGGGGGACTGCAAACTACTCAGCTATGCATGGCCCGAAACTCCAGCCACCAATACGCTGCATAGTCGGGTGTTACTCTGCATGGACCTTAATCTACGTACTGGCAGGGCAACACAAGAGGTCAACTCTGTCCCTGGATCCCTGCAATCTAACCTACACAAAACGCAACAAGGCCCCTGCTTTTAAACATCTCCTTGCCAATCTGAGAAGTACTGTGCTCCTCCTACTACTGTGCTCAGGAGAAGTTGAGCTCAATCCTGGCCCCATAAAGTTGATTTCATCTCCAACCGAAATGACTACCCTTAAAGGAATCAGTTTTCTGCATGCCAATGTCTGCAGCCTTCTAAAGAAGTTGGATTCTGTCCAGGCCTGGATTATCCACACTGCCCCAGACATACATGTCATCTCAGAATCCTGGCTTCGGGCATCCACACCAGACAGTGAGGTTAATATCCCCAACTACGTCCTCTTCAGAGCAGATAGAAAGACCGGGGGAGGGAGGAGTAGTCATTTATGATAAAAACAAATTTATATTATCTATATTAGATGCTACTTCTGTTGCAGGGGGCTTTGAATGCCTGTCTCTCAGGGTCGAACCATCCCAATCTGTGGCACTCCGCATAATAGGTTGCTATAAACCCCCAGCAGCAGGACCACAGTTCCTGGCTCATCTGTCTTCACAAATTGACATGACAACTCTGGAAACAATTACATTAGGTGACCTTAACTATGACTGGATATCGAACGGATCGCTACCCCTAAAACAATTCTGCAACTCTCACGGGTTCACCCAAATGATTACAGAACCAATGTGCATCAACAAGAAAAATCCAATGAAAAGCACACTTCTGGACGTCCTCCTTGTCAAACCACACTACTTTTCCCATGCCGGTATCCTTCCAGCAGATGTTCGTGACCACGGTCTCATAGCTGGCATAAGAACCATCTCAAACCCACTATCTACATCAAAGTTTTCTACTAAAAGATCCAGACGGAACTTTGACCCTCTGGCCTACATACAAGAACCAAAATAAACTCCTTGCTCTGGCAGACTTTCTACCTGGCTAAATCAGTGGGTGATGCCTATAATGTTCTCCATGAAATCATAGCCAGTGCCCTAAACAACCATGCTCCTCTAGTTAAAGCACGAATAAAAACCAGAACTTGTCGTTGGTTTTCACCGGATCTGAAGAATGCTTTACTCAAGAGAGACCAGCTATGGAAAAAGGCCCGGAAATCGCAGGCCAGACTGGTGTCTCTTTAGGACAGCTAGAAATGCCTGCACGAAAATGGTCAGAGAGACCAAGGCCAATTATTATAAAAACGAATTACTATTCGCATCCAACAGCCCAACCAAATTCTGGTCCACCATAAAGGAACTGTCTGGACACTCCCCAGATAGTGCACTACCCTCCAAAATCACCATAGACAATGTCACTATCAGTGATAAATCTGAAATTCTTCAAGCCTTCAACCACCACTTTGCCACTGCAGGCATGGCATTCGATAAAACACCAGTAAGTAGTCTCTGTCCACAGCTCACCGCCCAGCCTCCAGACCAAAGTAACAAGGATACAATCTTTTCCCCAGCCACCATAAAAGAAGTTGAAGACCTTGTGCTACGGCTAGATACCAGAAAAAGTGCAGAAGCCAACTCCTTCGACCCATACTTTCTGAAAATAGCATACCACATACTTGCCCCACCTATATCACACTTATTCAACCTGTCCCTAGCCCAGGGCTCCATCCCCGTGGAATGGAAAACCGCTCATGTTATCCCCCTATTTAAAGCAGGGCACCCATGCGACCTGAACAATTATAGGACAATCTCTCTTCTACCTATACTCTCAAAAATGCTGGAAAAAGTCGTGGATTTACAGCTGAGATAGTTTCTAGACAACTCCACATTGCTTAACCCCATACAGTCTGGCTTTAGAGCAAAGCATAGCACTGTTACGGCGCTGGCCAAAGTCACTAATGACTGGCAACGGGACCCTGACAACAAAAAATGTGTTTGTGCTGTGTTTTTAGACCTCAGCAAGGCCTTCGATACAGTCGACCACTGCCTACTTCTCTCCACCTTAAAAACCACAGGTATGGGCCGGCCCGTTGGCGCAGCGGTGGGATTTCCGCTTGCGACGCTGGCGACCTGGGTTCAGGAACGGATCCGGGTCGTCGGAGGGCCGGCCGGGGGGTAGGATCGGCGTCGATGGGCGGCTCCCCTACTCCAGGGAGGCGGGTAAGCCTCGGCGTGGAGACCCCTGGTGGAGACCGGGGGGTTCCGCGCTAGCCGGCGCTCGAGCATGGGGGGGATGGAGGCGGGGCGGACGCTGGCGTCATTGCACGTCCCCGCCTCCTCTAGGGGAGAAAACCGGAGGAAAAAAGATGGAGGGCAGGACCGCCGATTGATGAAGCCCTCCCCGGAGAGCCTCACATAGCCACCGCCGCTGCAGGACCCCGACTAGATACAGTTCCGGGGCCACGAAGGTGGCCCGTGGCCCCACCCTCGGGGTAAGCCGGGGTGACCAAGGGTCTCAGCAGCAATCCAGACAGCGGAGGTCTCCGGGGCCGTGACCCGGGTGGACAGCTCGTGGTCCTCGAGGAAAAAGAAAGAAAAAAAAAAACATAGGTATGGACTCAACCTCACTGGACTGGTTCCAGGATTATCTCTCTGATAGGCAGCTACAAATTAAGGCTGAAGGTGAGCACTCTCCTCTCAAACCAATAAAAAGAGGAGTCCCACAGGGTTCCATACTGGGCCCTCTACTGTTCGCCATCTACATTAACAACTTGGACCTAGGCATTACAGAAGCCAGTATCCACTAGTTTGCCGATGATACGGTGCTCTATCTAATCCATGACTCCCCTGGAACCGCATGCACAGATCTACAAACTGAATTCAATACGCTGCAGTATCAGCTTCTCAGCAAAAAGCTACTGCTAAATGCAAAAAAAAAAAACAAAAACTAAGGCCATGCTCTTTACCCCATCTAGCACTAGGGCCTACTCTGCTGCTGCTGGTACCCTTCCTCCCGTAACTACCCTTCTAGGCGAAGATCTTGAGTTCGTGCCTAAATTCAACTATCTGGGTATATGACTGGACAACAAACTCTCCTTTGCAGAGCACACAGAAGAATTGATGAAAAAGCTTAGGCAGAGGCTTGGCCTCTTCAGAATTAAACACCTTCTGACCGCAGACGCAAGAAGACAGCTTGTTCAATCAACTTTCCTCAAATTAATAGACTACGCCGACATTATCTATGGCCAATGCTCCGTCTCATACCTTGCAAAACTGGATGTCCTGTACCACAGAGCGCTAAGATTTATAACTGGTCTCCCATCCTCCACACATCACTGCTCTTTACATGCAGCCGTAGGGTGGCCTTCCTTTCAATATAGGCGGTGTAGAAATGCAGCCCTCTGGACATTCCGAGCCGTTACCAACAAACTCCCAGATTACATTGTTGCCTGCCTCCTCTTGAGCCCAATCAGTAGCTACGCACTAAGAAGCCACTCGCTAATTTCTCTGAAAATCCCCAGGATCAGTACCCACTTTGGCAGGGCTGCCATAAGCCACGCTTTGCCTACGCTCTGGAACAAAGATGTTAGAGACTCAGCTCTCCTGTCAGTTTTGCCCTGTTTAGGATCATTTATGACAAAACATTCGCTGAAATCTGTAAGTGTTTCCATAATTCCTAGCTGTCCTGCTGACGGTTCACTCCGTATCCTTACCACATCCAGCCATGAACCTAGTTCCTCCCCTCCCTATTTTAATCAAGTCCACTAGTCAGCTGCCAGAGTGGCCCTCGGCACCCAAGGCACCATTTCTCCCATATTACTCTCCTCTCACCGTTTAAGCGGAACATACAGACCTCATTAGGGGGCTCCTATGCAGCCCAGGACCTTCACCCAAGTATGGTAAACGGTCACTGAGGGCTGAAATGCAAAGAATTGTACCCTCTGATGGAGGCCTAAGAATGACTAAACATACCACCTCAACTTCTGCATACATGGAGTCTGTATATACCACAGCAAAGTTGAGTGATGCATTTATGTTCCTACAAGAACGCTTGGAATGTATATCGTGCACCGACTACGCCGACATTATCTATGGCCAATGCTCCGTCTCACACTTTGCAAAACTGGAATGGACAAGGATATGATAGAAGGCATTCTTAGGATGGCAGAGAAAGGGGAGATACTGTTGATGGGAGACCTGAATATGCCAGATGTTAACTGGAGCACATTTGCTGCAGCCACATCCAAGAGCAGGGCCATTCTCGATGCCCTACAGGTGGCAAGCCTCAGACAGCTAGTTTCAGAACCCACTCATGAGGGAGCAATCTTAGACCTCGTACACTCAAATGGGGGCAGTGAGAGGATCTCAGATCTAGAAGTGGGTTGCCATCTGGGAACAACTGACCATCAAACAGTGTGGTTCACGTTAAACTCAGCTACAGAGTCAAGCCATACAAAAGTGAGGGTACTGGACTTCAGGAGGGCTGACTTTGGCAAGATGGAAGTGCACCTCAGAAAAGCACTAGGAAACAGGCTAGGAGGAGAGGTGGAGCAACAATGGGGAATCAAAACTGCCATCACAGAGGCAACAAGCCTTTGTGTGAAGCAAATAAATCAAAACGAAAGAAAAAGCCACTATGATTCTCAAAAGAGGTGGCTGGGAAAGTCAGGGAGAAAAAGATAGCATTCAGTAAGTATAAAGAAACAGAAGGAGCAGGACAGAGAGCTGTACCAGTTAAGGTAGAAGGAAGCAGGGAGGGAAGTCAGAATAGCAAAGGCCCAAACTGAGGAAAAGATAGCCAACTCGGTTAAGAAGGGGGATAAAACCTTTTATAGGTATATATCAGAGAGCGTAGAAAGACAAAGGGAGGGATAGTGAGGCTGAATAGAATGAATGGGGGTGGGCAAAGGGGAACAGTGAAAAAGCAGGGATACTGAACGAATATTTCTGCTCAGTATTCACAAAAGGGAAAAGTGCCTAATCCAATTAACAGAAGCACTCGGGGTCGATCCAGCCCTTTCACAGAAGAAAGGGTTCTGCAAGAACTCCTAAAACTGAAGGTGGATAAAGCAATGGGGCCTGATGGAATTCACCCATAATTCTAAAATAATTAAGGGGGGGGGAACTAGTGAAACCACTGACTACTCTTTTTAATAAATCATGGGAGGATGGTGCGGTACCTGAGGACTGGAGAAAGGCGGATGTGATTCCCCTTCACAAAAGTGGGACCAAGACATAGGCAGGAAACTACAGACCTGTCAGTTTGACCTCTGTGGTAGGGAAAGTGATGGAATCACTTCTGAAGGAAAGAATTGTTGTGTACCTAAAGGCCAGTGGGGCACGGGACCAAAGGCAGCATGGATTCACAGCAGGAAGGTCATGTCAGACGAATCTAACAGATTTCTTTGACTGGGTGACCAAAGTAATAGACCAGGGAGGGGCTGTGGACATGGCCTACCTAGACTTTAGCAAGGCATTTGACACAGTCCCAAACAAAAGATTAATAGTCAAATTAACCAGCATGGGAGTGGGTCCCAGGGTGGTAGCCTGGGTAAAACATTGGCTGGACAACAGGACACAGAAGGTAATTGTAAATGGACTCCACTCTGAAGAAAAAGGGGTTACTAGTGGGGTACCACAGGGTTCAGTACTGGGTGCAGTCCTTTTTAATGTCTTTAAAAGTGACATTGCAGAGGGACTAGAAGGAAAAGTATGCCTCTTTGCAGATGACACAAAGATCTGCAACAGGGTTGATACACAAGAAGGCGTGGAAAGGATGAGAAGGGACTTGGCAAGGTTGGAGGAATGGTCAGAAGTATGGCAGCTAGGATTCAATGCAAAGAAGTGCAAAATAATGCACCTGGGAAGCAAGAACTCAGGGGAAGATTACACAATGGTGGGGAGTAGTAACAACAACAAAAAAGGAAAGGGACCTGGGGGTAATATCAGATGACCTTAAGGTTAGCAAGCAATGTGAGAAGGCAGTAGGGAGGCTGGGGGGATACTGGGATGCAGAGGAGAGGCATCACCAGCAGAAAACAGGAAGTTGTTATCCTCTATACAGACAGTTGGTGAGACCCCATCGGAGTACTGCGTCCAGTTCTGAAGACCCCATCTCCGCAAGGACACAGACAGGACAGAGGCAGTCCAGAGGAGGGCAACTAAAATGGTGCAGGGTCTGCAAGAGAAGCCGTACGAGGACAGACTAAAGGAGCTTAATATGTATACCCTTGAGGAAAGAAGGGAGAGGGGGGAGTGGAATCAACAAAGTCCAAGAGGGTAGGTAGCATCTTTCAGAAAAAGACGTGCAAGAACAAGGGGACACAATTTAAAGATAGAGGGGGGATGGTTCCGGGGCAATGTGAGGAAGTATTTGTTCACAGAGAGGGTAGTGGATGCATGGAATAGCCTTCCTGAGGAGGTTGTGGGGTCTAAAACTGTGGGAGAATTCAAGAATGCATGGGACAGACTTAAGGCAGTTCTTGTGGGGGGTAGGAAGAAATAGGCTGTTGGTTAACTAGGATCTGCGGTCTATCCTGTAGATAGGGAAATGGGCAGACTAGGTGGGCCAAACGGTTCTTATCTGCCGTCAAAGTCTATGTTTATATGTTTCACCTACCACTTTTCTGTAAATTTGTTTGTAACTCTTTGCACATGTACTTTGTATTCTCAATCTATGTATGTATAACTGTCTCGGACAACAGCAGGTCCATCTTGTAAATGAGCTTGCTCAATGATGATCGCCTGGATAAAGATTTGATTTGATAATGTTTTCGCAAACCCTGAATAAAGACTTGCATTTGTTCAATTAGAGCAATAATTTTGTAAATCAACGCACATTCCCATACCAGTATGTTTGTCCAAGTTATATGGGGACATTTATGAACTGCCTGCTCGTTTTTTTTTTTTTTTTTTTTTAAACTTACTCAGGTATGCATACTTGTTCAGGAAAAGTGGGTTAAATAAATCCAATTGTCCCACCACTTAAGATAGTCTAGTACTGCGTAGTTGATCAGTTTTCATAAGACATTAAATGCCAAGCTATCCAGCATAACTCTGGCTCTAAGCAGCCTTGAACTTTACTGCACCAGTTTAAACGAGACTGCAAGGCAAATTCTGGTTTCACTCTGCAAGGGGATTTTTACTTCCTCCTACTCCTCCCTGTAGTTATTTCACATCTATTATTACAAATCGCCCCATCTCGGACTGATCAAAGGTAGACAAACTAGTTATGCAAGCAGATCTGGTTTTACATGGGCAGCAGTGTTCACACTGTGTGTGACAAGGACATTACCTTTACTCCCCTAAATATGTAGTAAGACAAGGCAACTTTTCTTTCTTAGGTGGCTCAGGGTGTCTTACAAGGTTAGCCAGCAATAGCCACCCTATATACAGTACTGTTTTATATTTATTTTACCACTGCTCTATATTTGTTACTACCACCCTACATTTTTTACCACCGCCCTATACTTGTAGGCATCAGCCTAATTTGTGTTGATAAAATCCTCTAAAATTGTCTTTTACCACCACCCTTTATTGCACTACACCACCTGTTTTGATACCAGTGCTCTACCTTACTTAAAACCACTTGTGTACATATACAGTGTATTTAGGAGGCCCAACAAATAACAGACCTTCAGCCCCAATCACCACAACCACCACCCTATATTTGCAGGCTAAGGGAAACCCTGCATAACACAATACTATAAAGTACAGTTCAGTCACCCTCTGACCTTGCCCTCTCAATGCAGTTATCCTCTTCTCTCTCCCTCCCCAGAGTTCAAAGCAATCACCCTCTGACCCCCCCTCCCTCCCCAGGGGTTCAATACAGTCACCCTCCAACCCCTCCCTCCCCAGGGTTCAGTAACAAATATATGTAAGAGGTGGGGGGGGGGACCGAACCTCTAGGTAAGGAAACATTCTGGGGTCAAGTCCACATCTCTTAAAGGCACAGTGTCAGGTTTTGGCATTATTTTCAATGTACTGCAATTATGGTGCCATTTGACATCTCCTGCCCTACCACGGCAATACATGCCTCACAATTTGCCTTATGCATATGCATGACTGCTGTTTTTAGTTAAAAATGAATTTCCACTATCCCGACCTTGTTGTTTGGCTCCCACATCCACAGTGTTAATATGGCACAGATTTGCAAGCAAACCCGTGCCTGGGCGAGTTTCTCATTTTGGGGGAGAAATAGCAATGAAATATTAACACTAGAAACTGATGGGTTAAATGAACTCAGTAATGTCAGTCTTACACCAAAATGAGCACTCAAACCCACTGCATGTTTCGTTAGAAAAGTAAACTTGTGACTTCAGGCATGTGCTGATGCGCCTGCCCGGAGTCATGGCTTCACTTTTCAAACAAAAAATGCAATGGGCTCGAATGCTCGTTTTGGTGTAAGACTGACATTACTGAGTTCAGTTAACCAAGCAGTTTCCAGGATTATATTTCATTGCTATGCCCCCCAAAATGAGAAACTCGTCCATGCACAAGTTTGCTTGCAAGTCAGCGCCATATTAACATTGTGGACGTGGGAGAGCGCCGGACAATGTCGGGATGGTGGAAATTCATTTTTAACTAAAAACAGCAGTCATACATAGGTGTAAGGCAAATTGTGATGCATATATTGCCATGGTAGGGCAGGAGATGTCAAATGGCACCACAACTGTAGCACGTTGAAAAATACCAAAACCTGACAGTGTGCCTTTAAAGGATATTCCCTGGTGTTTCCGCAACCCCATGTCAAAGTCATAATTTTTTGCCCAGTACATACATGATGATCATCCAAACATGTAAAATCCACAGGCTACTGTGCTTGTTTAAGTTACACTGGTGAGACTTGATCCCTATGGAAACAAATCCGGAAGGGGGCAGACTGTTTTACACAGCAGTGGTTTTGCTATTGTAACATCAATATTTTAGACGTCGGCATAAGTGTGAAAGAAAAACTGAAACAAGGATACATCACTCATCATGGGGTGCTTGCTTCATTTTTTCCACAAATATAAAAACAAAGCATCAACTACCAATATTATGACATCCTCTTAAACTGATATTTCTCCAAAAAGGGGGAAATATTTGTATGTTTCTATACATAAAACCATTTCAAACCCATGTCATTTTCATAAAACTTTTTGATAGATGGAGAATATTGACTACGAATATGGAATATTAAATATAGGGGTTGCCATGCTTCTTTTGGTTATATCTGCTTTCAGAGTTGCAGTTTCAAAGGTGGTCAGTTCAGGATTAAAATAATTGAAGCATCTCAAAAAATAAAAATTTACAAGAAAGGTATTCAAACAATTCAAAAGTACATGCAAAACAAACAGTGTAACCACAGACAGTTATGTAGGTAAAGGGCCATGAATGATACCAACCGCTACAATTGTGAGAGCTACTTTCCTTGTTGCCATCTTGTATATATTCTTAGCTGAACATGACATAAAAGGATAAATTATTCTTGTATTACTTCCGTATAGAAACATAGAATTTGACGGCAGATAAGGACCGCTTGGCCCACCTAGTCTGTCCATTTTCCTACCTAACAGATAAACTGCAGATCCTAGTTAACCAACAGCTTACTTCTCCCTACCCCCCACTAGGACTGCCTTACGCCTGTCCCATGCATTCTTGAAGTTCCCCACTGTTCTTGACTCCACGACCTCCTCAGGGAGGCTGTTCCATGCATCCTCAACCCGCTCAGTGAAAAAATACTTCCTCACATTACCTCTGAGCCGTCCGCCCTCAATCTTCAAATTGTGCCCCCTTGTTCTTGCACATCTCTTTCTGGAAAATGCTACCCTCTTGGACTTTGTTAATTCCCTTGAGGTACTTGAAAGTTTCTTCATGTCCCCTCTCTCCCTTCTTTCCTCAAGGGTATACATATTAAGCTCCTTTAGTCTTTCTTCGTATGTCTTCTGGTGCAGACCCTGCACCATTTTGGTTGCCCTCCTCTGGACAGCCTCCACTCGTCTGTCTTTGCGGAGATGGGGTCTCCAGAACTGCACACAGTACTCCAGATGAGGTCTCACCAACTGTCTGTACAGAGGCATAACAACTTCCTGTTTTCTACTACTGATGCTTCTTCCTATGCATCCCAGTATCCCCCCAGCCTTCCTTACTGCCTTCTCACATTGCTTGCCCACCTTTAGGTCATCTGATATAATTACCCCCAGGTCCCTTTCTATTTTTATTGTTGTCAGTATCTCACCCACCATTGTGTACGCTTCCCATGTGCATTGTCTTGCACTTCTTTGCATTGAATCTGAGTTGCCATACATTTGACCATTCCTCCAACCTTGCCAAGTCCCTTCTCATCCTTTCCACTCCATCTTGTGCATCAACCCTGTTGCAGATCTTTGTGTCATCTGCAAAGAGACATACTTTTCTTTCCAGTTCCTCTGCAATGTCACTTATAAAGACATTAAAAAAGGACCGGTCCCAGCACTGCACCCTATGGTACCCCGCTAGTAACCCTCCTTTCTTCACTGTGTACTCCATTTACTACTACCCTTTGCATCCTGTTGTCTAGCCAATTTTTTTTTATCCAGGCTACCACCTTGGGACCCACTCCAAGGCTGGCTATCTTGTGTATTAATCTTTTGTATGGGACTGTATCAAATGCCTTGCTAAAATCTAGGTAGGCCATGTCCACAGCCCCTCCCTGGTCTACTACTTTGGTCACCCAGTCAAAGAAATCTATTAGATTCGTCTGACACGACCTTCCCATCGTGAATCCATGCTGCCTTGGGTCCTGTGCCCCACTGGCCTCTAGGTACTCAACAATTCTTTCCTTCAGAAGTGATTCCATCATTTTCCCTACCACTGAGGTCAAACTAACTGGTCTGTAGTTTCCTGCCTCTGTCCTGCTCCCACTTTTGTGAAGAGGAATCACATCTGCCCATCTCCAGTCCTCTGGTACCACCCCATCCTCCCATGATTTGTTAAAAGAGAGTAGTCAGCGGTGTCACTAGTTCTACCCTTAGTTCTTTTAGAATTCTTGGGTGAATCCCCATCAGGCCCCATTGCTTTGTCCACCTTCAATTTTATTAGTTCTTACAGAACCCTTTCTTCTGTAAATGGACTGGTATCGACCCCTGTCTTCAGAGTGTTTCTCTTGTTTGGTTTAGGTAACTCCCCCTCCTCTTCCTTTGTGAATACTGAGCAGAAATATTCGTTCAGTATCCCTGCTTTTTCACAGTCTCCCTCTACCCACATTCCCTCCCCTTTATTAAGCTTCAGTATCCCTCCTTTGATCTTTCTTCGCTCCCTAATGTACCTATAAAAGGTCTTATCCCCTTAACAGAATTGGCTATCCTTGCCTCGGTTTGGGCCTTTGCTATTCTGACTGCCTTCCCAGCCTCTTTCTGCTTTAACTGATAAAGTTCTCTGTCCTGCTCCTTCTGTGTTTCCTTATATTTCCTGAATGCTGTCCTTTTCTCCTTAACCTTCAATGCCACCTCTTTTGAGAACCATAGCGTTTTTTTCCTTCATTGTGTTTTATTGATTTGCTTTACACAAAGGCTTGTTGCCTCTGTGATGGCTGTTTTGATCACTCCCCATTGTTCCTCCACCCCTCCTTCTTGTCTGTTTGCTAGTGCTTTTCTGAGGCGCACTCTCATTTTCCCCAAAGTCAGCCCTCCTAAAGTCCAGTACTCTTGCTTTTGTATGGCTTGATTGTATGGCTGTGTTTATCGTGAACCACACTGTTTGGTGGTCGCTTGTTCCCAGATGGCTACCCACTTCTAAATCGGAGATTCTTTCTCCATCCCCATTTGAAAGTACCAGGTCTAAGATTGCTCCCTCCCAAGTGGGTTCCAATACTAGCTGTCTGAGGCATGCCCCCTGTAGGGCATCAAGAATGACCCTGCTCATGGATGTGCCTGCAGCAAAGGTGCTCCAGTTAACATCTGGTATATTCAGGTCCCCCATCAACAATATCTCCCCTTTTTCTGCCATTCTAAGGAAGCCTTCTATCATTTCCTTGTCCATTTCCTCCCCTGAGATGGGGTGTGTATACAACCCCATGCGGATTGTGGTGCCATTTCCTGTCTCCAGGGTGACCCAAAGTGCCTCATCTGCTCCCTGTTTACTCTTTAGTTCTGTTGCTTTGATCCCTCCTTTACATAGAGCTACTCCTCCTCCTCTTACCCTCCCCATCCCTCCTGTCGATTGTGTATCCTGGTATGTTGACATCCCAGTCATGGTTCTCTGTGTACCATGTTTCTGTGACTGCCACAATATCCAGACAACCCTCTTTCATCAAGGCCACTAGTTCAGGGAGCTTGTTACACAGACTCACGGGCATTGGTACTCATCACCCTCCTCTTTTGATAGCCTTACCCTTTTAGCCCCATTTCTGTCCTTACTGCCTTTGCCTTTTTACATTTAAATCTGTTCTGCTCCTAATAACTTCTGTACCTTGGTGTTTACATATATTTAAGAATGTACTTGTGCCAGAAAACAACTTTGAAAACTTTCGAGTGCATCAGAAAAATGGGATTTTGAAAACACCAGGGAATGTCTTTAAAGGGGAATTGCACAGAACCGGACAGTTGTTTTTCCCAGTAGAAGCAGTTTTTTTTTTTTTTTTTTTTTAAACTACTGGTTCCAGTTGTGTTATTGTTCCACCTTTACTGGCCTACTGGTAACCTCACTTGGTGTTTCTGATTTATAGAGAACCATTTAAAACTACATGATGTAGTTTCTTCCTCCAACCACAGAGCATATTAGAACATGGATCCATTGCTGCAACAATGGAAGAGCTGAACAAAGGACAAACTGCATCATACAGTTCTAAATTGGTACTTACCAGCAGGTGCAAATCACAAATGCCCACTAGGGTAATTAAAAAGCCTGTAGAGATGAACAGTAAGAGAACTACCACCGGTATTTAAAAATCAGCTTCTACGGGGGTAAGTGATGGAAAGGTTCATTCAGCACAGTTCTTTTAAGGGGAACTGTCAGCATTCCATGGTCAAAAACAAGGGACATATAGTTCCCGATTAGGTAAAACGCACTAGCGTTAATGTTTTTAATTCACTAGCACAGCTGCAATTTGCATTTCATCTGGTTGATCCTGCAACCCTCCTCCCGTCATTACTGTGCCAGAGTCCCCTGTGGCCAGCCCTCTGACGACGCAAATGATGGGCTAAGTCATGGGGGAACTCCTATACACCAGTACAGTTGTCAAAAATTACTAAAAGATATTTAGTACATGTTTGCACTTCTAACTCCGGTAACGACCAACCTAGAAAAAGTGCTTTCCTCAGCTGACCGAGTTAGAAGCACAAACATGTGCTGAATATATTTTAGTATTTTTTTTTTTTTATATATATATAAACATCAATACTGGTATATAGGAGTCCCCCATGGTGTAGTCCATCAGTCTCGTTAAAGGGCTGGCCATGGGGGACTCTGGACAAGTAATGGCGGGCAGAGAGTCGCAGGATCAACCAAATAAAATACAAATCTGAAGCTGTTAGTGAATCAAAAACATTAAAGCTAGTGCATTTACCTAATCAGGACCTATTTAGGTCCAGTGTTTTTGCTGGGGAATGCTGACAGTTCCCTTAAGTACTGCCGCATATCTGTGCATATTAGTGTACGTCTGTAAGAAAGTACTGGTGTCAGTGTGTGAATGTAGGAATGTGTGGGCATCTGTAGATGCATGTACAAGATGTGTCTGCGTCCTTGTTTATATGTATGTGTGCATATATGTGTGTGTAGGAGTGGAGACAGTGTGTGTGTGTATATATATATATATATATATATATATACACACACATACACACACACACACACATAATATATACACACACTGTATATAAAATAGTGAACAGGTATAAGAGTGTGTGGATGTCAGTGTCTGCATGTGTAAGAGTAGGGAGGAGGGTATTGGTGATTTTTCACCAAGAAATGAACACTAAACTGTGAGAGTTGGTTTTCATCTGCATCCTGCAGAATGGGTTACATGAACCTGTGTTATGACTGGGAGGATGTCGCACCAGGAAAATCCTATTCTTTTATTGTACGTGAAATGGGATCTTTTACTTCCACCTGAACAGCCACAATAGATTTATTTTAGTTTTTGACCAGGAAAGGCACACTAAGCAGACAGCCTCTGCTGGGAAACAAAACCCAGGGAAGAGTACACAATGGGGGTGAGTTAAAAACAAAATTGAAAGAGACCTAGGAGTAATTATATCAGATGACCTAAAGGTGGGCAAGCAAAGTGAGAAGGCAGTAAGGAGGGCTGGGGGATACTGGGATGCATAGGGAGGCATCAACAGTAGAAAACAGGAAGTTGTTATCCCTCTGTACAGACAGTTAGTGAGATCCCATCTGGAGTACTGCGTGCAATTCTGGAGACCCCATCTCCATAAAAGAGAGTGGAAGCTGTTCAGAGGAGGGCAACCAAAACGGTGCAGGGTCTGCACAGAAGACATCTGAGGATAGGCTAAAGCAGCTTAGTATGTATAGTATCTTTCAGAAGAAGAAATGTGCAAGAACAAGGGGCACAATTTGAAGATAGAGGGGGGACGGCTCAGAGGTAATGTTAGAAAGTATTTTTTTTCACAGAGAGGGTTGTGGATGCATGGAACAGCCTTCCTGAGGAGGTTGTGGAGTCAGGAACAGTGGGAGAATTCAAGAATGCATGGGACAGGCATAAGACAATTCTAGTGGGGGTAGTAGGAAGCAAGCTGTCGATTAACTAGACTCTGCAGCTTATCCATCAGGTAGGAAATGGGAAGACTAGGTGGGCCAGCGGTCCTTATCTGCCGTCAAATTCTATGTTTCTGTAGCCTGTTCCAGGTACATCCTAGGGGTGGATTAAATGACCTTTAGTGGAAAGGACGCTGGTTTAACATTTCAATTAAAGACAGCACATCCCCCATGCTACAGTGTCAGCCCTACGTTCCTGGGGTCAGACTAGAATCAATGACACTCCAATCTTCCCTGCCTATTGAGCCTTTCATTATAAGAGTGTGTGTGTGTGTGTGTGTGTGTGAGAAAGAGATATGGTTCGAGTACAGATATGTAAGGCCTGGTTGGTACACAGATATGCAAGGCCCTATACAGACTGTTTCAAAGAAAATTTTTTTTTTTTTTTTTTTTTTTTTTTTTTAACTGTTTGTAGCACAGTAACTTATGTGCCCAGACTGCACTCCTGTTACAGTGTTACCCATGGAAAGTACAGCTACGCAAGAACTTACCGTAACAGTAGATCTTCGAGAGGCGCTCTTGCAGTAGGTGGGTAGTTGGACCTGGGTAGACCAGTGGATGTCCTCTTTCTAGACTTCAGCAAGGCATTTGACTCTGTTCCTCACGTGGGCCTGTTGGATAAGCTGGGAGAAATGGGGGTGGGGAACCAGATGATCAGATGGATAGGCAATTGGCTCCAGGACCGGACCCCGAGGGTCGTAGTTGGTGGGATAGTCTCATCCTCAAGGAGGGTCATTAGTGGGGTCCCACAGGGATCAGTCCTTGGGCCCCTTCTGTTTAATGCCTACGTATCTGACATAAGGACAGGAATCAGGAGTGAGATGAGTCTCTTTGCAGATGACTCGAAACTGGGGGCGGTGGTGGATGGGGAGGTGGCCCTACAGGGGGACCTGGAGGCTCTGGAAAGATGGTCTAGAAAGTGGAAGCTGAGGTTCAATGCAGGGAAATGCAAGGTACTCCACCTGGGGGCCAGAAACCCAGGTCAAGTGTACACCCTGGGGGAATGCTACAAGTCTCGATGGCTGAGAGGGACCTGGGGGTGGTGGTGGTGGATGTCAAGATGAACAACTCTGAGACTTGTAGGAGGGCAGCAGCCAAGGCCAACAGGATGCTGGGATGCATCGCTAGGGGGATCACCTCCAGAAGGAGGGAAGTGATACTCCCTCTGTATAACTGCTTGGTGAGGCCGCACCTTGAGTACTGCGTGCAGTTTTGGAGGCCACACTTAAAGCGGGACATTAACCTCCTGGAGAGGGTCCAGAGGAGGCAACCAAAATGATTTGGGGCTTGGGGGACAGGACCTATGAGGAGAGGCTCGAAGAGCTAAATATGTACACATTGGAAGAGAGAAGGGACCGGGGGGACATGATAGAGGTCTTTAGGTACATGAAGAGGGTAAATAGGGGAGGAACAGTCGGGGTGCTTGAAGGAAGGAGGAAGGGGCCACTAGAGGGCATGGCTGGAAGCTGGAGGGAAGATTCAGGGAGAAAGGAGGAGGTGCTACTTCACTGAGAGGGTGGTGGAGCCATGGAATGCACTGCCTGGGCGGCTGGTGGAGGCAGAGACAGTGGAGAGGTTCGAGAGGGGTGGGACAGGTACAGGGAAGGGTTCTGGAAGCAAAATCCAATGCAGCAAGAATATCCGGAACTGGGAAGGGAGAAGCCAGAGAAGGCGAGGGGGGCAGCAAGGTCAGCACCCAGGTTGGGGACTGACCAAACGAGCAGACACGAAAGACCGTTAGGCCTATTCTGCTGGCATTTTAGTATGTTAGTATGTTAGGTAATTACATATAGAACTGATGCCGGCCGTGGCAGGACCACGGAAAAATTTCTAGCTAGCAGTCCCTGGGAGGACCGCCACATCAGGTGACCGGCGTCATACGACGTCGGTATAAAGGCGGTCCCAGGCGTGCCTTCCAGTTCTTTCCCGCCACAGGCCCAGAAGGCCCGGACGAGAGAGAGAAGCACATGTTTCCGTTACTGGAAAAAGAGCTGAAAAAGCCCAGGGGATGGGCGGGAGAGGTATACCTACTGCAAGAGCCTCTCGAAGATCTACTGTCACGGTAAGTTCTTACGTTACTGTACTATCTTACTTGAGAGGGCTCTTGCAGTAATAATATATAGGACTGAATCCCAAGCAGTCTGGAACAAATAAAGGCACGGGAGGAGAAACCACTCCAGAAAGTAACAGAAGCCTTGCGATCCTCAAGACAGGAGGCCTTGCAAAACAGCTAGCCCAAAGCCTGCTCTACGGCGAGAGGCAATGTCCAAACTGTAGTGTTTCGTAAAGGTATGGACGGAAGTCCAGGTAGCAGCAGCACAGATGTCTGCCGCAGACACATTCTTGAAACAAGCCGCAGAGGCAGCTACTCCATGAGTGGAGTGACCTCTGACTGGACCCGGAAGAGTCTTCTTGTACTTGTCATAACAGAAAATGATGCAATGAGCCAACCACTTCGACAGGCATTGCTTGGAAACAGCATTGCCTTCCCTTTTGTGAGCAAAAGAGACGAACAACTGATCAGTCTTTCTGAGATCCTTTGTCCTATTGGTGTAGTATCTCAGAATCCGGTGAACATCCATGGTATGGAGTAAATATTCCCCTTGGTTGGAGTACTGCGTGAAAAAGGCAGGTAACTATGGACTGATTTAACGTAGACTCTGCTACCACTTTAGGTAGAAACTTAGAATTCATGCGAAGAGCCACTCGTTCTTTGTGAAAAACCAAATAGGGGATTTTACACATAAGGGCCTGGAGCTCAGAAATTCTTCGAGTGGAAGTAATGGCCACCAAGAAGAGTGTCTTCCACGAAAGAAACTTCACATCTGCAGTTGCTGCAGGTTCGAAGGGAGGAAGGGTAAGTTTCTCGAGAACAAAGTTCAAGTCCCAAGGGGGAGCAGGAGTTCTGATGGGGGGCCTCAGATGAAGGACCCCTCTAAGAAAGGTCTTAGAGACCTCTAATTGGGCAAATGCTTTATCTGCGAAAGGAGCATGGTAGGCTGAAATAGCAGCCATGTGCACTTTCAAGGAGGAATGACTGAGACCCAGGTCGGAAGAGATGGCGTAAATATTCCAGCAGAACAGCCACTGAACAGGAGAAAGGCTCCACGTTCTGAGAGGCCGCCCAAATAGAAAAATCTTTTCCATTTCATGGCATAAGTGGACCTAGTGGAGGGTTTTCTAGCCTCCACTAGAATCTCCGCCACTTTTGGAGAGACACCAAAACGAGATTGAGCTAGGTCTGCAGGAGCCATGCATGAAGTTGCAGGGACTTGAGGCCTGGATGGACCAGGGTCCCCTGATCCTGGGTCAGCAAACCTCGAGATAAAGGAAGAGGAGGAACCTCTGAGTATTGTTGTAGAAGAGAACCAGATTTGCCTGGGACAGAAAGGAGGCGATCAGAGTCATTCGCACCCTTCTGTGGTTAGTTTCTGCAATACCACGAGGGACCAGAGGAATTGAGGGAAAAGCATAAGCGAATCTGCCTTTCCAGTCTAGAGACAGGCGTCGCTCCGAGCGCCTCACTCTGGAAAAGCGAGCAAAAGGTGGGAAGTTTTGCATTTTGGGAAGAGGCGAACAGGTCTACCTGCGGAGTCCCCCAAAGTTGAAAGACATCGTCTAGCACCCCTTGGTCCAATTCCCACTCGTGTGGCAGGGCAGAGGGCGGCTTAGCTTGTCTGCCAGGGTGTTGTCTACTCCTGGAACACGAATCGCAGTGAGGTGAAGGTTGTGTTGAGTTGCCCATTCCCAAATTCTCATTGCTTCCCTGCACAGGGTAGGATCGAGTCCCTCCCTGCTTGCTGATGTACCACACCACGCACATGTTGTCCGTCTGGACGGCTAGGTGACCGGGAAGAATGTATTGGTGAAGGGCTTGGAGAGCATATAGTACTGCTCGAAGCTCGAGCACATTGATGTGTAGAGCTAGTTCCAATCTGGACCATAATCCCTGGGTTCGGTGAGGACCCAGATGGGCTCCCCAACCTTCGCCTGATGCATCTGTGGTCAGAGTCTGGGAGGGGGGAGGATGACAGAAGGGGGACCCCCCCCCCAAAACAGGTTCTCTCGAACCATCCACCATTGCAAGTCTCATGCCATCAGCGAGAGATCAGAACTAGATGATCTAGGTCGTCTACAAGTTGATCCCACTGGGAGCGAAGAGTCCACTGAGAGATCCTCATGTGGAGTCGAGCTCAGGGGACCATCAGAACAGCGGCCGCCATGAGCCCTAGGAGACGGAGAACCGACCTCGCCGGAACCCTCCTGCATTATGATAGCAGGGAAATCTGTGACTGAAGAGAGGCCGCCCTGTCCGGAGGCAGGAAGGCCTTGCTCACCGTCGTATCGAGGATAGCCCCGATGAACTGTAGTCTCTGGGAGGGAGCCAGATGAGACTTGGAATGGTTGATGGTAATACCCAGGCCAGTAAAAACCTGCTGGGTGAGGGAGAGAAATTGCAGGAGCTCTTCCCTGGATGAGGCCGCCAGGAACCAGTCGTCCAGGTAAGGAAACATCTGTACTCCCATTGTACGCAGGTGGGCCGCTACCACAGCCAGGCACTTGGTAAATACATGGGATGCCGAGGAAAGACCAAATGGGAGCGCCCGGAATTGGTAATGGTCCCCCTGAAACGCAAAGCGAAGATATTTGCGGTGAGAAGGGCGAATGGGGATGTGCAGATATGCATCCTGCATATCCAGCGCACAAAGCCATTGACCCGGCTGAAGGAGGGGCCGAAGGGTCTGCAGAGAGCATCCTGAACCTTTTGTATTCCAAGTAAAGGTTCAAGGAGCTGAGCTCGAGAATGGGTCCGAGATCTCCCGTCTTCTTTGGGACCAGGAAGAAACGTGAATAGTAACCCGTCCCTTTAAGATGGAGGGGAGCGGGTTCTATGGCCTTTCATGAGGAGGGCAGAGATTTCTTCCCAGACCCAAGGAAGATGATCCCTGCATAGGACATCTTCAGAGGAGGGTGGCGGGGTGGTTTCTGTAGAAACCCTATGGAGTGCCCTTCCGCTATAAGCTGGAGCACCCAAGAATCCATTGTTATCCTCTCCCAACCCGGAAGGTGAAGGGAGAACCTCCCTCCTACCGGTTCTTCCGGTGTGTCCGGAGGCAGTGGGAGAGGGGAGGAGTCAGGTGGTATGGGGCAGCGCTGCAGCTGGGGCACCCGCCGCTTTTTGAGGCGAGGGGACCTGGCAGCTACAGGGGGCCCGGCGTTTAGTGAGCCCGCCTTCCTTGGGGTTTCACTTGTGGCCAGCTGAGTCTGCGAAAAGGACAGTGCTGCGGGTGATGGGGACGGTACACGGAATCCACGGATTTCAGAGCCGTCCCCTTCTCTTGCAAGTTGGTGATGATGTCCTTGACATCACCATCGAAAAGCACCGACCCCCTGAAAGGTGCTTCCTGGATCGTGGACTGCACCTCCGGGACCAAACCTGACATGCGGAGCCAGGCATGATGCCGCAGACTCAAGGCGAAAGCGGAGCTTCGCCCGGCAGTGTCCACTGCATCGTATGTCGTACGCAGAATGTGACGACTGGCCGAACGAGCAGAACGGACTAATTCGGCTAACTTCTGTCTGACTTGAGAGTCAGGTAAGGAGTCAATCTTAGATTCCGCCTGGGTAAGGATGGCCTTCTGGTAATCCCCCATATCGGCGTAATTCAGGGCCGAATTCCCAGTGTGGAAGAGGCATAAATTTTTCTTCCATACTGGTCCAGGAGGCGAGATTCCTTATCCGGAGGAGGCGAGCTTAGATGTTTGGGGTCAAGCTGACCAGCGTGGGCGGCTAATCATGACGAATCTCTGCGGGTGGGAGTCAGATAGTCTACACCCTCTGGAGCCTGGTATAGCCTGTTAGACTTCCTGGGAAGTGGGGCTAATGCCGGTTGTTTCCAAATCGTGGAAACAAGGTGGGCATGAGGCTCGATCCAGGGTGGCACTAAAGTTGGGGCTGTCAGGGGCAGGTCCAGATGTTCGGCGAGTTTAAGTCGCTGAGGATCTGGTTCCAAGGAGTGCCACTGATGAACTTCCTAGATCTTTCTGTGCAACTCCGTGAAGGAAGGATCCTCCGGAGGGGACTTCGGAGGGGTCCTCAGCCGGGGTTTGGACGGAGAGCGAGGCTCGGTGTCTCTCTCTGAGCATCCTTTGTAAGAGTTCGAGGAATCCGAGAAGGAAGAAGAATCGGAAGCAGAATAAGACTCCCTGACACGGCTGGGGGAAGGAACAGGTTCCTTGGGGGGCACCCCTGGAGGCGTGTCCTGCCCCTCTCGAGATCCAGAGGGAAGGGCCCTGCAGTCTGGAGGTGGTGAGGGAGTGTGCCGCCTCGGGCGTATGGGGAGCCGGGGCGGCACCGTCGCCGTAAGGCGGCTCTCTACCTCCTTGGTGAGCTGAGCCTTGGCCTCAGCCCACCAGGAGGCAGAGTCTCCTGCAGATCCACCGGCGGCCGTGGGGGCAGTGGAGGAGGGAGGAGGAAGGCGTACGGGTTGTACCCATAAGGCGAGTATCCGAAACCCGGCTGCGGGAAAACCGGCATCGGGTACTGCGGCGTCGGAAGGACCAGCGTCTGGTACTGCGGCGCTGGATACTGCGGTCCCAGGTACGACGGCATCGGAGGAGCTGCTGGAGCAGACGGCCCAGATGGTGGCCCCACGGGCAGATCGACATTAAGGGGCCCGGAGGGTGCAGGGCCCGACGGCAGGAGAAAAAATCTCCTGACGGC
This sequence comes from Neoceratodus forsteri, assembly GCA_016271365.2. Classification (NCBI taxonomy): domain Eukaryota; kingdom Metazoa; phylum Chordata; order Ceratodontiformes; family Ceratodontidae; genus Neoceratodus; species Neoceratodus forsteri. The sequence continues at coordinate 232,737,132 of CM057458.1, read as the reverse complement.
GTCGGCGGGGCCGGCATCAGATCCGATTCTTTCAGAGGAGGGTCTGACAGAGGTGGAAGATCCCTGCGTTGCCGGGGATGGAGGGAGAAACCCGGGGTCAGGCTGGGGTGACTCGGGCTCCCAGGCGGCAGCCAGCTGTGGGGAGCAGGTCACGATGGGCGTGGGGGGTCCGTTGTAGAGTTCCGGCGCCCGGTCGAGGGAGCCCGGCGAGTGGCTTAGGGGCTAGTTCAGCGGGCCGGGTGCCCGCTTCAGGGGTCCTCCTCGGAGGCGGGCGGGGAGGAAGAGAGGCCGGTCCGAAGGGAACATGGTCGTGCACCGCCCGAAGGGTCAGGAGTCTTCTCGACCCTCTCCTGGCGGGCGGAGGCGATGTCTGACTTATGGGAGTTTCCCGCACCAGTAGGCCTCAAGCCTGCAGGCCGAACTCGGTGGAGGCCTCCTTTTGCCGGGCCAAGGCCGAGGCACGAGGAGCCAGATGGGTGGGCGACACCTCCTCCCAAACCCTTGGAGGCTGCGGGAGGGATGTTACCTGGGCTGCGACTCAAGCCGGTCGCGGAAGAGAGGCCTTCTCCGGTGCCTCTCCTTGTCCCGCTTTACGATGTCCTTCCGGAGAAGTGGGCGCCTGCCTCAGCTTCTTCAATTCTTTTCCATCAGAGACATCTTTTTCTTGAGAAGATGGGCTTCCAGGAACTGTTGGCACCATTGCGGGTAGCGCGTTGAAGTTGAGGCAATGCTGGCACTAGTCGACCAGGTGGTGGGGCCTAGACAGAAAAGGCAGAGGGAATGGCCATCCTTGTGTGGCAGTTGGGCGCGACGAGTCGCACTTGCTTTTGTGCTCGAAGGTGTAGGGACAACATACACCAACACTAGAAGAAAAGAATAATTTTAATTTTGGTAAAACAGACTAAAGGGTATGCTGACGAAGAACGAACTTTTCTGCGAGGTGCTGCAGGCTAGCGGCGGAAAGAACTGGAAAGCAGGCATCGGGACTGCCCTTTATAACGACGGTAAGTAGGGCGCCGGTCACCTGATGTGGGGCAGTCCCTCGCCGAGGACTGCTAGCTAGAAATTTTTCCATGGGGTCTGCCGCGCGGCGTCAGTCCTATATGTAATTACCTACTGCAAGAGCCCTCTCGAGTAAGATGCTCAGTTATCTTTTGCAGCACCTGCACAAGGCATTGCAGATGCCACAGTGCATACCGTAACCCAAGAACAGGGCCAACCACCAACAGGTACAAAATGGAGAGGTACACAGTTAAGCTGAAGACCATCTCCTAAAAGTGGTTAGGGTGATTTTTCTGGTCTGTGCAAGCCTAGAAATTACACCCGAGATATTTCCTTAAATCACTGTTTTTCAAGGGGGACCACCTACAACAACAACATTTGCAAATCTGCCCTCTCACTAAACCAAGCAACCCATCACCGTTAACCTGTTCAGCCACCTAGGCTGGTTATCCCTCCTGTTCTAGGTTGCTTCACTGACAAATTAATCAGAACTGGCACCCCTGCTTCCATTGCGGCCCTGCTCAAGACCTTCCACCTGTCCTGCCTTCCGAGAGCCAGTGAAATTCCCTTCCCACTGTCCCCAAAACATCCACCCTCATGGAGGACCAGGGCTTTAATACTACTACTGCACTTGAACTTTGCAACTCTGATGTTCGAACTCCGTAGTTCCACCTCCCACCTTCAATTTAAAAAGTCTCTGTGGACTCCCCTTAAGACCAACTCTAGCTGTATGTTCACATAATCTTTGCTGGGTATCACAAACCCTCAGGCTGTTTAATCCTGCCATCAGCATGGTTTAAACCAGACTAGTCTATGCACCTTTTCCTTTCCAGGTAAACTGTGCTAGTTGTTTGAATGTTTTCATTGCTTTCTCAATTTTGTTGTCCATGTACCCAAGCTGGCCTGTAGCTTACTAGCTCTTATGGCCACCTCATGAGTTTCTGATTCTTAAATTTGGAGTTTTAATCTTTCTGTTCCACAACATGCACTGTTGTATTTTATTATTTGCTGCATCAGTCCTTACTGCATTGTTGTATTGTACCCTGGCTTCTTCTTCTTGTAGTATTGACCATCTTATAACCTCCTGGGTGCATACCAGCGCAACTGTGTCTGGTGAAGTCACCTGGTCAATAAAAATAAATAACCTGTGTTACAGCATGGTGTACGTCTACACTGCTGTTAACATGAACAACCATGCTGAAAGCCGTGCACCGAGCAGGGTGTGAGCGCAGTTTTAGAACAAAGATTGCAGCACATTTGGTACCATGCTACAATCTGGACACCACCATCTTAAAACGTTTTAAGAGAGTTAAAACTGGCATTATAGCCTAGAGGTTAGAGTAACGAGCTGTGAATGAGCTTGGTTCAGCAGACCTGGGTTTGATTCCCCCAACCTCCACTTGCATACTGTGACACTGAGCAAGTCACTTAACCAGCCTAAAGCTCCCAGGTCACCCCTGAAAACAGGCAGTTGTGTGTTGTGGGTCTTACCCAGTTAAAGAACCCACCCCCAAAAAAAAAAAAAAAAAAAAAAGTTAAGCGTCATAGTGTGTACCGGACATAAGTATTTTGCTGCCAGTGTGCATATGTAGAACTGTCTGGGTGTCCCTGAGCATATGTAGGTGTTCCCTGGTGAGTTGCGTATGTATGTATGCATGCATGCATGCATGTGCCTATGGAGTGTCTGGGTATCAGTGTGCATATGTACAAGTGTAAGTGTCTGTGCAAAAGCTTGTGTGTGCGGGTGCCTGTGTATATATGCATGCAGGAGTGAGTATCTGAGCATACAGAGTCCATGAATGTCCATATGCGTATGTAGGACTGTGCATGTGTATTTACAGCAGTGTAGGTCTCCCACATGCATACACACGATTGCATGGGTATCAATTTGGCAGATACTACAGCCAACCCTCGAGACTGTTCAAAAAACAAAAACCAAGTTAACTCCACTGTTTCTGCATCAGGAACAGGTACAACACTGTAAACCACACTAACAACGGATCCGCAAAGAGGTAAAGAAAATGCTAGTAAACAAGGGCAGGGTAAAGGAACCTGTGGCCAAGCATCCATCAGCTGGTTGTGTGTCCCCCTTCAAACCATTACACAGATTTCTAATTTAAGATCTCAGTTCACTATTAGAACTTATTTATGTTAATTTCGATGGTGGTTAAAAAACTGGTACTCAATCACTGGATGGACCAACAGAATATAACCTATGCGGAATGGCTAAAAGAAATGTCTACCTGTTTTAAAGATGAAAGGCTGATAGCAAGTTGGCGTAAATGTGTGGGTTCATTTAATAAAAAGTGGGGTAAATTGTATGCTTTGTATTTGCATAAATAATCTGGGTGGATTTGTCTCTGCTGGAACCTCAGCCTGTTAGTGTGATATTACAATATCTTAAGATTTCTGGTTTAATTAGTTGGCTTTCAGTGGCGGGCACACTCAGAGGCGGGGGATTACAAGGATGTTGGAATATATCTGTCGGTATTTGATGGAAATGGGCATCTCATGCTTTTCATGTTCTGCTGTACGATATTGTAATATTTGAGATGCTTAGGAGGGGTAGTCCCCTCATGATGTAACTGGACATGGGCACTGAGTTATTTATATCCTTAAATTCAATAAAGCGTTAATTTAAAAAAAAAAAAAAGAACTTGGTTATGTATTTTTGCAATCCCCCCATAAGAATCATGCTGAGCTACAAGTACTGTACCTCCTTTTCAGCTGTTCCCTGGGGAGAAGGATACAAAGGAGGGGAAATGGTACTCAGTTTGCAAACATACCAGTAACTGGGTACAGTACTAAATGCTCTTTTATTAGAAAAAAAAGACACACACACACACACACACACACTGGAGAAAGAAAAACAGGTACACATTTTTATGGTACGACACAGAAAACACCACAATCATGAAACGGCTCAGCAAAGGACACAGCAGGTAGACCAAGAACCACGCAAGTGTGCTAAGAATAACCTCAGTAGCTAATAGCTAATAAAAATTAAACTGTAGCTAAATAAAGTATTACTACACAATGCATTTTTTTTTTTTTTTAAATCAAAAATGTATCACTGCCATATGTGGCTAAGCCTTCCCCGCGCTAACTCAAGTAGGTACGCGTGGTGGCAAAATAGGCATAAAATAAGTGAAAATGATTATGTGCTCAGGAGTGTTACTAGTAACAGGTTGAAGTATCCAGAGCAGATCTAAATTTAGCTACAAACTCGGGGGGCGCACAGGTAGGGCTGAATAGTTCCCAGACTTGCCTCTTCAGGTGCTGTCGTAAATTCAAAGTTCCAGTTGGCAGGGTCCAGGAGAATGAGCAAAGCAAGACAAAAGGGGGCACACTGAACAAGAAAGTGCTCACAGACATTCAGCTATAGTTCCTCAAAAATTTAGAGCTGAATCACAAACCTGAATGCATTATCAATCAATTAATGCAGGATAAATATCCAAAGGCAAACACATATGCCTCCAGGACTGAAGTATGTGTGTTTGCCCTGTACTTAATAAATTGGACATGTATCCTGCATTAACTGATAATGCTGAAGGCCTGTGGTTGTGATCAGGACTTAATTTTCCAGCAGAATGGGGCCTATTCCAATGACTGGCAGCATCTGAGGAGGAAAGAAGGAAAAATGGTTGCTGTGGTAGACAGTGGGGTAAGCATACAGAGCAAGGCATATTTTATCATGGAACAAAAACCTACACACTTTCCCATCAACAGCTACACAACAGTGTTTATATAAAAAGCAGTCACATTTGCACATATGCCTTCACCCAAAAGTAGTTGTAAAGCAGCATTACACAACGTTACCAACAAAAACACAATGCACATTTTATTGCTGTTCTCAAGTTCACTTTTGTAACACTGCAACTGCTATACAATTTTTCTTTTTTTTTTAATGTTCCTAATAAAGAGAGAGGAAAGACGGTTGGATGGTGTTGCACCAGAACTTGAAAACTGGTAGGACAGAAGGTAAGTTTTCTACCCTCAGGAGTCATCCCAACATGAAGTATACGTCACAGAGCTGATAGCCAGGATGAAAAAATTACTCACATTAGTAATTATGTTTCTTCTATTGGAGTCTTGCTGTATTCTGACTAATGCAGTTAGCCCCAGCCTTTAAACTGCTCCGGAGAACAGAATGCTGAGCTCGAGCTCAGTTGGTGTCTCCGTTTCCCTTTGAAATCTAATAGATCTTTACAAGCAAAAACTCACTAGCTATCCTATGCGGAAATTGTAAAATTTTTTACTAGCCAACTGGCAACAAAAGTTTTGGATTCCATAGGAAGACTCAAGTCAGGAAACACAACACACAAGACCAAATAAAATAATAAACAACAAGATAAACACCCAAACAAAAAGCAGAGGATGTAAAGGAGCACCCTGAGGTGCAACACCGCAGCTGCCCACCCACTTCCCAAAAACCAGGTTCTGAGAGGGAGGTCAGAATACAGCAAGACACCAATAGAAGAAACAGAATTACTAAGGTAAGTAATGTTTTCTTCAAACAACATGAAGTCCTGCTGTATTCTGACTAATACAGACTACCAAGCAGTACCTCCATGGAAGAGGGTCAGTATCTACTTTGGGAATAGGATCTGAAGTACTGCTGTGCCAAACAGAGCATCACTCCTAGCCTGGATATCCAGAGAGTAATGCTTGGTAAAGTTATGGACTGTTTTCCATGTGGCTGCTTGACAAATTTCTAAGAGAGGAATATCCCTGGCAGCAGCCAGGGAAGCAGCTGTACCTCTTGTAGAGCAAGCCCTCAGGCCTGAGGGTGGAATCTTTCCCAGTTTCTCATAGTAGAATTGTATACAAGACACAATCCACCTGGCAATAGTTCTCTTGGTGGCAGGTTTGCCCTTTCCCACTTCTCCATAAGTGAGGAACTGAGGACTCCAAACCCTGTGACCCTTGGTACGCTTCTATGAAGTAGCTAAGGGCTTATTTAACATCTAAACTGTAGCCTCCTCTTTCCTGAGGAAGAACGATCAGTGAAGAAAAACAGGAAGAGACAGACTGATTCAACTGGAAATCTGAAACCACTTGGACAAGAACCTTCTATTGGTTCTAAGGACCACGATTATCCTGTGAAAGGAGATAAAATCAGGTTCCACTGACAGGGCTTGCAATTCACTGATACGTCTGGCAGAGGTAATGGCTACCAAAACACAGTTTCCAAGTCAAGTACTTAAGCTCTGCTGAGGACATTGCATAAGTTGAGCAACGCAAACATTTAAATCCCAGGCAGGGGCAGGGTCTCTAAAGGGAGGATTGGTATGAAGCAATCCAAAAAAAAAAAAAAAAAAAAAAAAAAAAATTTTTAAACACAAAACAGGATGAGATGATAGTGAGGAAGACTTCCCCACTGATAGAAAAGCAGAAACAGCTGACAAGTGTACCTTGAGAGTAGCTGATCTGAGGCCTAGGCCATTAAGGTGGACCATACAGTCCAGAACTGTAGGCAATTCAGCAGTATCTGGAGAAATATGTTCTCAGAACACCAAATGCTGAATCTCTTCCATTTGGAGTTGTAAGTCTTTCTGGTGGAGGGCTTTAGAAGCTTTGAGAATATCCAGAACCCCTGAGACAGATGCAAATCTGCAAACTAACTCTTCAAGAGCCATGCCTTGAGATTGAGAGACTGAAGATTGGGGTACAAAGCCTCCCTGAGAGAAGGTTAACAGGTTGTAATTCCTGGGGAAAAAGACAGGGGAAGATGGACTGCTAGGGACAGCAACAGGGGGTACCAGGGCTGTCTGGCCCAGTCTGGAGCAATCAGAATCACTTTGACCTTATCTTGACTAAAACGTTGAACAGAAGAGGGAAGGGAGGGAAGGCATACAGAATTCCCAGTTCAGAACCAGAGCATCCAGAGGAACTGAGCCCAAAACTGGGGGTCTGCAACACAAGAGAGACAGTTGGTGATTGTCTGGGGCTGCAAAAAGATCAGTCTCTGGAGTGCCCCACCTTGAAAAAAATCACCTTCAATACCAGAGGGTCCAGACACCATTCGTGATGGCCCTGTGAGATCCTGCTCAGTGCATCTGCTAGCACACTGTCCTTCCCTGGAAGGTGGACTGCTATCAGAGAGGTCTGCAGGAAATAAGCCAGGGACCACAACTTCATGGCTTCTGTGCACAAGGCCGTAGACCAAGTGCCTCCCTGCTTGATGATGTACCACATGGTGGTGGTGTCTGTTCTAACCTGAACCACCTTGTTCTGTACCAACTGAGAGAAAGCTTGCAGGGCCAGAAAAACTGCCCTGAATTCTAGAAGATTGATATGGAGAAGGGATTGCTGAGGGGGCCCCCAGATGGGCTCCCTAGCCCAGAAGGGAAGCATCTGTGGTAAGGACCACTGAATGAGACCAAGTAGCAAATGGGACCCCTTGCCTTAAATTGTCCTGATCCTGCCACCATTGAAGGGCTTGGATCAAGGTCAGAGTCACTGGGATCAGTTTGGTATGGGAATCCTTCCTCTGAGACCAGAAAGCCCTCAGATGGAACTGAATGTCCCTCATCTGGAATCTTGCTCCTTAGACCACTGCCGTAGAAGCTGCCATGTGGCACAAGAGCTGGTAGAAATGCCTTGCTGTTCGAGATACCTGAAGGCTGAAGGAAGAGGCTAGTTCTACAAGAACCCTTGCTCTTTCCAGGGGAAGAAAGGCTCTTGCTTTGACCGTATCCAGCTAGGCCTCTATAAAAGGTAAGAAGCTGGATAGGCTCGAGAACAGACTTGGGAAGGTTGAGAAGAAATCCTAGAGAAGTGAGCACTTGCTGGGTCACTTGCAGGTCTGACTTGACTTGGTCTGGAGACTGGCCCACTATTAGCCAGTCATCCAGATACGGAAAAATGGAAATTTTTTGCCTCCTTAGAAAGGCAACTACTACTGCCAGGCACTTTGTGAAGACCCTTAGGGTTGAAGTTAGGCCAATGACATTGCTCTGAACTGATAGTGGCCCGAGGGCAACTCGAACCTGAGGTACTTTCTGTGGGAGCACCTGATGGGGATGTGAAAATAGGCATCTTTGAGGTCAGGGAGGCTAGCCAGTCCCCAGGCCTTAGAGGGGGAAGGATTATTCCCAGAGTTACCATCTTGAACTTTGGTTTTAAAAGATGTTTGTTTAGCTATCTTAGGTCTAGGATGGGTCGCCACTCCCCTGTTTTTTTTGGGGTAAGGAAGTACCTGGAGTACAGGCTTTTGCCCTAGTGTAGGGTAGGTACTCTGTATGGCTCTTAAAGCCAGCAGAGATGAAACCTCTACCTCTAGGACAACGGTTTCTGAGAGACCTGCAGGTGGAAAAGGTCTGGCTCTCATCTTTGGAAATTTTTTGAAGCCAAGAACCAGTCCCTGGCTTACTACTTCCAGGACCCACTTGTCTGATGTAATAGACATCCAGTCCTGGACGAAGTAAGTCAGCCTGCCCCCTACTGGAACAGGAGAGTCGACCCAGGCAGGCCCATCAGGGTGTCTGCTAGGCAGGGGCCTTAGCCTAAGGAGTGGATGCAGCCCTGCTCATCCCCCTTCTGCCTCTCCCTCTGAAGAACCCCTCTGTGAAAGGTGGTAGAAGCCCGTGCTTGGTAAAAGGCCTATAAAAAGGCCTGCCCCTAGACTGCTGCCTTTGAGGAGTTGCCTGCTTCTCTTTGGCCTGAGCACTCCTGTAAGTGGTCCTGTACTCATCCATTTTCTTCATATAATTCTCTGTCTGCTCCCCAAACAGAGAATTACACTATAGAAAATCCATGGCCTTAGCCTGGATATCCTGCAAGAGGCTAGTACATCTCAGCCAAGCCTTTCTCCAAAGAGCCACAGATGTAGCCATGCCTCTTGATGACACATCACTGGAGTCCACAGCAGCATGAACCTGAACTTTTGATGCCTCAATCCCATCTGCAGCCACCTCCTCCAGCTCCTTGACTAGCGGGGGGGAGGCCTGTTTAGCCAGTGCCAGTACAGTGTCCCACCTGGACTTCTGGTACCTGGCTGTACAGGCCATATAATTCGCCTGCCTGAGTCCCAAGGAAGACGCCATGTACTGTTTTTTTTGGCCATGGCATCAATCTTCCTGGAGTCTTTGTCTGGGGGGTGTGAAGCCAAGGGAATGTTTGCCTTATCACAGGCAGCAGCCTGCAAACCCCAACATGGCTGCATTGCTGATACAAAAACTCCTTATCTGAGCCTGAAACTGTATACCTCTTGCCCATTCTTCTATCAACAGGAGGTATAGAATTGGGAGACTTCAGGATTGTTTGTGTCTGCTTACCAAAAGATTTGTGAAGGGGAGTAGACAGTCTCCTGGACTCTGGGATGTCCATCATTTCCACAAAACCAGGCTCCTCTTGATCCTCCATTGCCTCCTCCATAGGAAGCTGAAGGGTCTCAGCCACCTTTCTGTAGAACATAACGTGGGAAGGGGACTCAGAAAGCCTAGGAGGGGATACACCTGAAGGTCTGTCTGGGGAGATGTCCTGTTCAACAGGCACATCCAGACTTTCACCATCATAATCTTCAAACTCCTCCTCCTCAAACTCCTGTTCATAAAATTCTTCAGGGGTACAATATCGTGAACCGGGGGCGAGCCCCTGCCAAGGTGCCGGATCGGTCAGAACCGAGGCCAGTGATTCACAATCTGAATCACTGGCTATTTCCTCGGTGGTCGGAACATGGGCTTCTGGATCCCAACTGGACGATTTCTCTGTTTTTCCTTTTTGTCGGAGCCGAACCCTCAGGATCGGCTCTCCTTTTGCCTGTAGTACTGCCCTCATCAGAGGGCACTCCTCCTGGTTCGGTCGGAACCGGGCTGGCCATCCTGGTCAGCGGACTTCTCAGCCTCCTTTTCCCTCAGTCTACCTAATCTCTTTTCAAGGGTATATTTGGTAAAGTTTACAAATTTGACAGTCTGAATCGAGGTGTTCAAACCCCAGACAATACACAAGTGGTGTGGGGATCTGCCTTGGCAAAGACCTCCCCACACTCACTGCAGTCTTGAAACCCAGTGGGCCCAGTTTTTTTCTTTGGTTTCTCAGACATGGACAACCTAACAAACGTACCCTTTTTTTTGGCAACCACCACCAGGCAAGACTCCCTTATCGGTTCCTAACCGTGTCACGGGTCTTGGAAAAAAACGTACCAAACGCTCTTTTTTAAAGAACCGATAAGGACCGGTAACCACACACTAAAGTAAGATACAAGAATCAACAACTGATCGGTTCAGCCGAACCGATCCACACTTTTACAAGTTCCACACAGAAAAACTGTACAAAACCTATCTAGTACTCACGGTATCACAGACAGAGACTGAACAGACTATGCGGAAATAAATTTCGGTTAAAAAAAAAAAAACGACAGTAAACGAACACTTCAACCGACTTTCGAACTGAGCTGCAGGAGAAATCTCCGGAGCGACTGTTCAGTGAGGTGGAGTAAAGAATCGGACGGTTAGATTTCAAAGGGAAACAGGCAGACACCAACCATGCTAGAGCTCATCATTCTATGCTCTGCATAGAAAGTTTAACCCTTTGTTCTCTGGGGCAGTTTAAAGGCTGGGACTAACTGCATAAGTCAGAATATAGCAAGACTTCATGTTGTTTGAAATGAGGAATCTGTCCGCTATTCATTTTAGGTAATAAAAGTTCCGTTTCATCCTGCAGCTACTATGGTGTTTCCTATTACTTGCTGCGAGCCAAGCTTTTTCTACAGAAAGAATGACAGCCAGGCTTGAACAGCCTCTGACATGTCATAGAAAAAAAATAACACTTTTTATATAAAAATGTCACTTTCAGGTTTATATTTCCTAAGGTTTCTGTACTTAGCATGTCATTTGTTTTTTACATTAACATGAACACTGGCTTGCTGTCCCATAGAAGTTATCTGGTCTGGCTGATATCCACATCTGGCATCGTTGTTATATGTTGCTGTGGAAAAAATTATCAATTTTATATTTATATTTTTATATTATATATTAATGAAAAAAAATTATCAAAAGAGGATTAGGATATCAAATGTAGACAAGGTGCCAGAGCGGATGAAGTCTAGGGTATAGTGATCTCTATTGTGAAGAGGGGGAATAATGCCACGAATGTGAAAAATAAATAGAAATGGTATGCACATCCTATGTTTACTTGTGGCTTCAGGGACTCTAAGGGACTTCATGGTTTACTGCACTGTGATACAGAAGGGAGAACACATGACAGTGTGTGGTTATAAGGGAATAATACATTCCTCAGGTGGTTGCTCCGCATGAGGTGTAGCAGAGCTGCAGAACCCCCACAGAAGAGCATTATTCCCTTAGAAGTGCATTATTCCCTTAGGACTGCATAGCACTGAGTGTGTTATCCACCTTATAAAACAGGCTTTTATTTGTTAAGTACATGTAGTTCGGGAGAGGTCTGCAGTGATTAGAAAAAGCTGTGCGACATGTCTTGACCAATGAAGTTACAGGATTTTCATGGCCTGTTTTATAAAGGCATATACAACACAACGTAGCATGGAATCCAGCTTCTTACCAAGCTGCCTACTAGTTAGGAGGGATAAGGAATAAAATTAGTTTCTTTAAGCAACATAAAATACAGCACAGCACAAACTAAAAGCCCCCACCTAATGAAAGAAGGGGTATTACAATCCAAGAGATCTCACACTCTCAAGTCTCCTAGCAACCTCGAGACTCTGACCTTACCCGCACAGTTTCTGCTTTGTTCGGCAGAAAACAATACTGCCAGTGTGCTGCAGTTCTGCCTGGTGCCAAAAAGAAAGCACACACTCAAAAGATACAACATTTTAGTCAGTGTAAAATTACTCAAAACTAAGCTCTGAAGTGCAGCAATTCCTATCGCTGTACCACCTCATCATTCTGTTGTCCGTTCCTTCTATACCTCCTCTATACATGTCAAAATTAGACATTTTATAGCAAAGCCCAGTTACAAAAAAAAAAAAAACTTTCAAAGTAGCAGTGCAAAGAAGTTGAGCAAGAAATCTGACCATGCTTTTTCCCCACTATAAAATATTCCAGACACTGTCCAGTTTTGTAGGGGTAGTATCTTTCTAGTTCATAAAAATTGGTGTATTTTATAAATGGTTTAATTCAGTTTTTTCTCAAAAAAAAAAAAAAGATGATTGCAACTGGCTTAGAAATAGCACTGTAGACTTGACAAGAGTTAGGATTGAGAAGAAAAATATTCACTGTAAAAATGTTACACTTTTTTTTATTTTAGTCTTTGGTAACCGAGTAAGGCCCACTAGGCACAAGTGCCTGTTTTCAGGGGTGACCTGGAAGCACTGGGGAGATTAAAAGTGATTTGTTCAGAGTCACACAGTATGCAAGTGGAGGTTGTGGGAGTGGTTCAGCGCAAGCTGGATCTGAACTACCAAAAAAAAAAAAAACCACGATGATGTTTTGTTCCTCCCGCAACAAACAAAACCTATCCACTAACCATAAGAAACCGCCTTGGAATCCCCCTTGAACTCACTCAGCACTTTAAATATCTTGAGGTTACCCTGGATAACCACCTATCCTATGCTCTCACATACAGAATGTTTCCAGGGCTGTTAACATAAGGTTTGGGCTCCTTCACCAGCACAAGTGAAGCCTGACTCATGAAGCTCTCAAAATAGCAATATACAGCTCCAGCTTATCAATCATTGATAATGGACTCATTATTTACAGCTCTGCTACCACTACCACCCTTAACAGAATTACAGTCACCCTCAACAAGGCGTGCAGGCTGCTTACTGGGTCCCCACGCCTGACCCATGGCCACACCTGTGACCTTTACACACAGACTGGCTGGATACATCTTAGTGGAAGGATTAAATATCAGACATGCCTGCTTGCCAAAAAGCGCACTTCTTGGCCTACTGCCTCCTGGGACCGCTGAATTACTGACACCCTATCATAGCAATAAACTCACCCAAGCGCCAACCAATCAACTCCTCTTTGTCCCAAGATGTCAGAAATGCAAGATCAACGATCTTTCTCCCAAGCTCCACTCTGACTAAATGTTCTGGATCTAGAAATATCGTCCTCATCGAAGTTAGGTCATTTCAAGTCCCTGCTCCGGCAGTATCTTGCATCTGACAACTCCTGCGACTGCCTTGCCCAGTGACAACCTGCTGCTTCCCACTTGACACCTGATGATTCCAAAGGCTCCCTATTCTCCACCCTATTTGCCACAGGTAGCCCTTTCATCCCACCTTTCCCTCCCCACCCCTCTCCCCTACACCCCCTGCCCATCCCACCCACCTTCACTTGACAGCCTAGTTTGACAAGGCCACTGGCTGCCTCTCCCCTTCCCTGCTGTCACTTCTCCCCTGTCTCTCTCCTACTCTCCCGCCTTAGTTTTCTACTTGCTTAATTAGCTCATTTGAATTATGCTAGTAAGTGATTTTTTGTCTGCTACTATTATAGTCATATTTGTTCTTGAACATGTTATTGCTAGTTAACCAATGTTAGTTCCCTGTTTGTAATTCTCCCCCATGACGTGGAACCTCTGTAAATGAGCTGCTCTGTGCTCAAAAGTGTAACAATCCTAGACTGGAATAAAATAAACAAATCCCAGTCTGCTGGATGCACCAAGCTCATTCCTCTAACCTCTAGGCTATACTGCCAGCCACACAGAATTTGCCGGCAAATAAGAAAAAATTACTCACCTTAGTAATGTTGTTTCTTCTAATGGAGTCTTGCTATATTCTGACATATGCAGTGAGTCCCAACCTTCGAACTGCCCCGGAGATGAAAGTTAACTTTCCATGCCAGGCATGGAACGCTGAGCTCGAGCTCGGTTGAGACTGTCCGTTCTTCAAACTCAAACCGTCAGATCTTTATGAGCTAAACTCACTAAGGACCTGCGTGGAAGCTGTAAACCTACACTAGCCAACTGGCTACTAACATAAACACATTTTTGGTCCCAACACAAAGACTCAAGTCAGGAGACCCAAAATGAAAACACCAAACCCACTCACCCCAAAAAGAAGGAGTGAAACAAAAAGGTGGGCACCTACCAAGTGCCAACACTGCACTGCCCACCCACATCCCAAAAACAGAGGTTCTGAGAGGGGCAGCGGGGAGGTTAGAATATAGCAAGACTCCATTAGAAGAAACAACATTACTAAGGTGAGTAATTTTTTCTTCAAACAACATGAAGTCTTGCTATATTCTGACATATGCAGACTACAAAGCAGTACCTCCATGGAGGAGGGACAGAACCTACTTAGGAAATAGGCTGTGAAGCACAGCTGTGCCAAACCGAGCATCACTCCTAGCCTGGATGTCCAGGAGTAATGCTTGGTAAAAGTGTAAACTGTTTTCCAGGTAGCTGCTTGACATATCTCTAGAATAGGATGTCCCTGGCAGCAGCCAGGAAGCAGCTGTACCTCTGGTAGAGTGAGCCCTCAGGCCCGCGGGAGGAACTACCCAGTCTTTCATAGCAAAATTGGATACAGGAGACAATCCACCTGGCAATGGATCTTTAGTGGCAGGTTTCCTTTACCAACCTCACCATAAATGAGGAACAATTGAAGGAGTCAAACCTGTAACCCTTGGTACGCTTCTATGTAGTAACTAAGGGCTCTTTCACATCTAAACTGTGCAGTCTCCTCTGCCAGAGGAGGAATGGTCAGTGAAGTACACTGGAAGAGACAGATTGATTAAGGTGGAAATCTGAAACCACCTTAGGCAAGAACTCTTGTTAGTCCTGAGGACCACCTTATCTCTATGAAAGAAGATAAAATCAGGCTCCACTGACAAAGCTTGTAATTCACTTACGCTGTCTGGCAGAAGTGATGGCTACCAGAAACACAGTCTTCCAAGTCAAGTACTAGCTCTGCTGAAGATAAAGGCTCAAAGGGGTTGCATAAGCTGAGCAATGCAAACATCGAGGTCCCAGGCAGGGGCAGGGTCCCTGAATGGAGGGTTGGTGTGAAGCAATCCCTTGAAAAACTTGGAGAAAACAGGGTGAGCTGATAGAGAACAGGGCTTACCTGCTGAAATAAAAGCAGACACAGCTGCCAAATGCACTTTCAGTGTAGCTGGTCTCAGCCCCAAGCTATTTAAGTGAACCATATAATCAAGGACTGTGGGCAGATCAGCAGATTCTGGGGAAATATGCTTCCCAGAGCACCATATGGAAAATCTTTTCCATTTAGAATTATAAGTAGCCCTGGTGGAAGGTTTTCTAGAAGCCTTCAGGATATCCATTACACCTTGGGAGAGGTGTAAATCAACAAACTAACTCTTCAAGAGCCAGGCCTTGAGATTGAGAGATTTGAGGTCTGGTACCAAACCCTCCCCTGAGCACAGGTTAACAGGTTGTAATTCCTGGGAAGACACAGGGGAAGATGGACTGCTAAGGACAGTAGGAGTGGATACCAGGGCTGTCTGGCCCAGTCTGGAGCAATCAGGATCATCTTGCAGAGTTGAGATCAGATTTTGACTAGCACTTTGAACTGGAGAGGGGAAGGGGGGAAAAGCATAGAGAAACTTCCCTTCCCAATTGAGAACTAAGGCATCCAGGGGGACTGAGCCCAACACTGGGGGTCTGCAGCAAAAAAGGGGAAGTTGGTGATTGTCTGGGGCTGCAAAAAGATCTATCTGCGGGGTGCCCCATCTGGAAAATATCACTTCCAAGACCAGGGGATCCAGTGACCATTCGTGATGGCCCTGGGAAATCCTGCTGAGAGCATCTGCCAGGACATTGTCCTTTCCTGGTAGGTGAACTGCCATGAGGGAGGCGTTCAAGGAGTAAGCCAGAGACCACAACTTCATTGCTTCGGTGCACAAGGCCGTAGACAGAGTGCCTCCTTGCTTGTTGATGTACCACATTGTGGTGGTGTCTGTTCTGACCTGTACAACATTGTTCTGAACAAATTTGGAAAAAGCTTGAAGTGCTAGAAATACTACTCTGAGTTCCAACAGATTGATATGGAGCAGAGATTCCTGAGGGGACCACAACCCCTGGGTGGTGAGGTCGTCTATGTGAGTCCCCCACCCCAAGAGGGAGGCATCTGTAGTAAGGATTAAAGAGTGAGACTGGGTGACAAAGGGAACCCCTTGTCTCAAATTGTTCTGATCCTGCCACCACTGTAGGGCCTGGATCAGGGTTCGAGTTACTGGGATCAGTTTGGTCAGAGGGTAATTCCTTTGAGACCAAAAGGCTCTCAAATGGAACTGAATGTCCCTCATCTGAAATCTTGCTCCCTGCACTACTGCTGTAGAAGCAGCCATGTGCCCCAGGAGCTGCAGAAAATGCCTTGCTGGTCAAGACACCTGCAGGGTGAATGAGGAGGCCAGAGAGACCAGGGTCCTTGCCCTGTCCAGGGGAAGGAAGGCTCTGGCCTTCTGTGTCTAGCTCTGCGCCTATGAAGGTGAGGAGCTGGACAGGCTCTAGAACTGACTTTGAAAGATTTAGGAGAAACCCAAAGAGTGAGCAGTTGCGAGTTATCTGTAAGTGTAACTTGACTTGGTCTGGGGACTGGCCTACCTGTGAGCCAGTCGTCCAGGTAAGGGAAGATGGCAATTTTCTGCCTTCTAGAGAAGAAACTACTACTGCCAGGCATTTTGTGAATACCCTGGAGCAGAGGTGAGGCCAAAGGGCATTGCTCTGAACTGGTAATGGCCCGAGGGCAGCTCGAACCTGAGGTACTTTCGATGGGAGCTTCTGATGAGAATATGGAAGTAGGGCATCCTTGAGGTCCAGGGACACCAGCCAGTCCCCTGGCCTTAGAGAGGGTAGAATAATTCCCAGAGTCACCATTTGAATTTTGGTTTTAAAAGTGCTTGTTTAAGTATCTGAGATCCAGGAATCCAGGATGGGCCGCCATTCTCCTGTCCTTTTTGGGGTAAGGAAGTACCTGGAATACAATCCTTTGCCCTGGTGTAGGGGTGGAACCCTTTCCACAGCTCTGAGAGCTAGGAGGGAAGAGACCTCTGCCTCTAAGGCAAGTGCCTCTGATGGATTTGCAGGTGGAAAGGATCTGGTTCATCTTTGGAAACTTTTGAAGCCGAGAACCAGTCCCTGGCTTACTACTTCCAGGACCCATTTGTCTGATGTCAGAGACTCCCAGTCCTGGACAAAGTAAGCCAGCCTGCTCACAGGTAGCTGAGGAATCGGCCCTGGCAACCCCATCAGGGTGCCTGCTTGGCAGGGGCTTTGGGCTGAGGGATGGAAGCAGGCTTGCTTGTACCCCGTCTGCCTCTCCCTCTAAAGAACCCCCTCTGGGCATAAGCAGAAGAGGAGGCCTGGGCTTGGTAAAAAGGCCTATGAAAAGGCCTGCCCCTGCAAAGCTGCCTTTCCTTGGCCTGTGCACTCCTATAGGTGGTCCTATACTCATCCATTTTCTTCATGTAATTCTCTGTCTGCTCCCCAAACAGAGAATTACCCACAACAGGAAAATCCATGGCCTTAGTCTGGGTATCCTGTGACAGGCTAGTACATCTGAGCCAAGCCATTCTTCGAAGTGCCACAGATGTAGCCATGACTCTTGATGACATCATTTGAGTCCACTGCAGTATGGAATTGCACCTTGGATGCCTCAATACCATCAGCAGCCACCTGCTCCAGCTCCTTGGCAAGCTGGCCAGGGACCTGTTTTGCTAGAGCCATGACAGTGTCCCATCTGGATTTCTGATATCTAGCAACATAAGCCATATAATTTCTGCCTGTCTGAGTCCCAAGGATGCTGCCATGTACTGTTTCTTTGCCATGGCATCAATCCTCCTGGAGTCCTTGTCCGAGTGTGTGAAGCCAAGGAATATTTGCCTTGTCACAGGCTGCAGCCTGCACTACTAACATGGCTGCATTGTTGTGTAAGGAACTCCGTATCAGAGCCTGACAATGTGTACCTCTTGTCCATTCTCTTATCCACAGGAGGTATAGTGTGAGGAGCTTTTAGAATTTTAAATGTCTGCTTCCCCAAAAGATCTATGCGAGGGAATAGACAGTCTCCTAGACTCTGGGATATCCATCATTTCCACATAGTCAGGCTCCTCTTGATCATCCACAACTTCCTCCATAGGGAGCTGGAGGTTTCAGCCACTTTTTTATAAAACATAAAATGAGAAGGGGACTCAGAAAGCCTAGGAGGAGACACTCCTGAAGGTCTGTCTGGGGAGATGTCCGGGTCAATGGGCACAGCCAGACTTTCAAATCCACATTCACTCTCCTCATACTCCTCTTCCCCCTCCTCTGGTTCATAATATTCCTCTAAATCATACTCTTGAACCGGTGGAACCGACTGAACGAGCGCCTACCTGACTGTGCGCGGTTCGGTCGGAACCGGAAAGCGACTGAACAATTTTGATCACTTTGCTATTTCTTCAGCGGTTGGAGAGGAAAGTTTTGGCTCCACACCAGCTGATTTTCTAGTACTTTTGCTGGAACTGACTCCTCAGAGTCGGATCTCCTTTTGCCCGAAGTCAGCCCCTGGTCAGCGGGCACTCCTTCTGGTTCGGTTTGAACCGAACCGGGCTGGCCATCTGGTTCAGCGGACTTTTTGGTCTCCCTTTCCCTGAGCCTACCAACTCTCTTTTCCAGGGTAGCTGCAGGAAAATTTTTACAAATCTGGCAGTCTGCATTGAGGTGGTCAAACCCCAGACAATAAACACAGGTGGTGTGGGGATCAGCCTTGGCAAAGACTTCCCCACACACACTACAGTGTTGAAACCCAGTGGGCCCGGTTTTTCTTTTGGGTTTCTCAGACATAGTGCCAGTCCTATCCAAACTTACCCGTTTATGGCAATCCGCCAGGTAAGACCCTCTTATCGGTTCCCAACTGTGTCACGGGTCATGGAAAAAAACGTAATAAAATCCGGTTGTTTTAGAACCGGTAACCACACTCTAAAAATACAATTTAAGATTTTTTAAAACAACCTGATCGGTTCAAACCGAACCAATGAACCATTTACAAGTTCCACACAGAATAGATAAAATATAACCTATCCAGTACTCACAAATACCACAGACAGAGACTGAACCGACAAGTTACGGTTTAATTTCGGTAAAACGAGAAAACAGCACTTTAACTGACAAAATGAACAGAGCAGAAAGAAATCTCTGGAGCGACTGTTCAGTGAGGCGGAGTAAAGAATCTGACGGTTTAAGTTTGAAGAACAGACAGTCTCGACCGAGCTCGAGCTCAGCGTTCCATGCCTGGCATGGAAAGTTTACTCTTTCATCTCCAGGGCAGTTCGAAGGTTGGGACTCACTGCATGTCAGAATATAGCAAGACTTCATGTTGTTTGAATAACTGTTTGGCCCACCTAGTCACCCCTTTTCCCCTGCCTACAGTATCACCGCAGATCCTCCTTGACCTCCTTTTCTCTTCCCCCAAGATTCCCTTATGCCCGTCCATGCTTTCTTGAACCCTCCACTGTTTTCATTCACTCCCCCACCTCTGCTGGAAGACTGTTCCAGGAATCCACCAGTCTGTGAAGTACTTCCTCAAATCCCTCCTGAATCTACCCCTCCACCTTCTTATCATGCCCCCTTGTCCTTCAGCAGGCTTTCTCTGAAAAATACTTCCCTCCTGTATCTTATTTACTCCATGATGTAAATAAAGGTCTCAATCATATCCCCCTTCCCTATTCCAGGATGTATATATTTAGATCCTTAAGCCTCTCCTCA
>CM057458.1:232680000-232712500 GCA_016271365.2 Neoceratodus forsteri | reverse complement strand
CTCCAAGATGCATTTTACCAGCTGAACTGAGCACCCTGCTTCTTGTTCTGCCCACCCCGGAGACTAAGCCAGTCGTCTAGGTTGGGGGGGGGGGGGGAAACACACCACACCTTGTTTTCTCATACGTGCTGCCACCACAGCCAGGCACTTTGTAACAACCCTTGGAGCTGAGGTGAGACCAAATGGGAGTTCTCTGAACTGGTACTGGCAGTTCCCCAGTTTGAATCAGAGGTATTTTCTGTGAGACTATCGGACTGAAATATGAAAACAAGCATCTTTCAGATCCAGGGATCCCAACCAATGATCTTTCTGCAAAAATTGTATCACTTTCCTTAGTATGACCATCTCCATATTTTTTTTTTTCCAAATGCCTGTTCAGTAACCTGAGGTCTAAACTAGGTTGCCACTCCCCATTATTCTTGTCAGTTACAGTCAGTAAGTATCTTGAGAATAGGCCCCTGCCCCACTGGGAGGCAGGGACTCTCTCCTAATGCTTTTGCTATTAAGTGTTTTTACTTCTAGTTCCAGCAGGATTCTTTCGTGGCGGCTGGCAAATGTCTGTTTCTGCAGGTTTGGAAGTCTGAACTGCAGACAACCCCAAGACCACTGCTTCCAGTACTCACTTGTCTGTCTGTGGCAGTGTTTACCCATTCCTGGAAGTAGTGTGCCAGTCTTCCTCCCACTGGCTGCCTGGGCAAAACTGTCAGTTTTATTCTGGCTGGGGCTTCAGCGCTTGTACTTCAGCATTACGTCTGGAAGCCATTTCACCCCCTTCCACTAGCATAACCTCCCTGTAACTGGTATTCATTGAGGCATAAGAGACTTCGGCTCTTCCGAAGTATCCCCTGCATGGTTTTATTTAACTATAAAAATTGATTAGCATTTTGCTCATAAAAGTACTAAAACTTTGTGAAAATACATAGCTCTTGCCTCACTGTGTTTAACACACACAGCACTTCTAGAAAATCTATGTAAATATGTTCTGTACAGTTAGTATCGTCCCGGGGGAAAACGCTAATCAATTATTTGAAACCCTGCCCTGCCTCCCCTTTGTATGACCTGCAGGAGACAGAGGCCTTTTCTTGGAACTCTAGTGGCAGTGTCATTTATTTATTCTTTGCTAACCGGAAAGTCCCACTAGGCACAAGTGCCTGTTTCAGGGGTGACCAGAGAGCTTTGGACTGGTTAAGTGACTTGCTCAGAGCCATACAGTATGCACGTGGAGGTTGTGAGAATCAAACACAGGTCAGCTGGATGTACCAAGCTCATACACAGCATGCTGCTCTAACCTCTAGGCTATATTGCCAGCCAGTGTCATTAGTGTCTACCGTAGTGTGGAAATTATATGTATGTATGTATGTATGTATGTATGTATGTATGTATGTATGTATGTATGTATGTATGTATGTATGTATGTAGTTTTTCCAATCAAATCAATCAAAATCTTTATCCAGATGATCATCGTTGAGCAAGCTCATTTACAAGATGGACCTGGTTAGCTCAGAGTCAAATGGTACAATGCATACAGACATATTTACAATAGAGCCAAACACCACAAAGACCAAGTAAGCACACTAGACAATTAAATGCCTATTTTAGATAGGACATGGGGCACTAGAAAAATCGCACCCACACTTTTTTTTATATAAACGGAATCTTCAATTTTTCACCATGTTCCACAAAACTTGACATGTTCCATAATTAATTGCAACTTTTGAGTTTTTACTGTGAACTGTGTAAAAAGTATTAACGTTTTCAATAAAATACTCTCAAATATGTTGACAATGTTGCATGCAGACTTGGGTCTGGCCGAAACAGTGCAGTGCAAGATGAGGGATGCGGTTTATGGGACAGTGCTTTCATTTGTATGCTAGTCTGGTTTAGTTTCAAAATCCACTGGCCAAGCATAAGTATTTATTTATTGACCGACTGATTGAAGTCTTCGATAACACCTGTGAGCAGATGCTCGTTGAGAGGTCCCACGTCAGATACATTAACATAAAACAATATAAGGGACAGGTTACAGTAAATTATACATACAATGTACAAAAAATTCAAGTACATGGGTTGCAACATGTAGTTCACAATTGTGCAAAGGCAATATACATGGTATGCCGGCGTCCTGCAAAACAGAGACAGAGGTGGACTGTTAGGGTGAGGAAGAGGGGGCAGTGGGTGCTGGGATAGGCAGGGCAGAGGAAAAGACAAAAGCCGTGGGGGCAAGAGGTGGGAGGCAAAGTGCTGGAGCAAGACTTAACCTGGCGGGACAAGAGTTGGAAGTGCTGAGGCAGACTTAACGTGGGCATATATAGGTACTATTGTTGGTGAGGAGCTGACAGAGCTTACATTTAAGGAGCCAAGGGTAATGGCTCCAGAGATTTCTTCAAGTATACAAACACTTAATATTTGTGTCAAAGCAGTCCATCAGAAAATTTTCTGTTGCCACAGAGACTAAAACAGCAGGTGGAAGAAATTGTGTAAATTATCCCATTCAACTAAATGGGGTGCTAACTATGAAGCCTTTTTGGAAGTGGTAGAGCAGATTTTTCCTTGTGAACATACACTTTCATTCAGAATAGTTTTCATTCAAACAGTTGATTTTGGATGGCCCTGTTGATTATACATTTGATTAAGCTAGTTGGCAACAATAAACCTGTGCTTAGCAATCTACAATCTAGATGCTCACCTGCAAAGACTACAATAAAAACCTGACTAAAGTCTGAAAACAAGCTTAAAAAAAAAAAAATAAAATGTATCTGAACATTTATCTTTAAACAAAATAATTGCAGCCAGAGTAAAACAAAGGCAAATTAGTGTACTTTGACTACTGTATGAAGCAGTAAAATTTTTTTTTTTTTTTTTTTTTAAATATTCTTTGGTAACGGTGCGGTCCGCTAAGCAGACGTGCCTGTTTTCGCAGCAACCCAGGAGCAGTGGGGAGGTTAAGTGACTTGCTCAGAGTCTCACAGTATGCAGGTGGAGATCGTGGGAATCAAACCCAAGTCTGCTGGTGGTACCCAGCTCATTAAGTTGGTTACTCTAACCTCTAGCTATACTGCCAGACCCAATAACCCCAGATTTAAGGTTTTAATATGTAATTTCAAAATGGTGTACAGTACTTACAGTCAGGGCTCAGATAAGGTGTGTACCGGCCTATTTTACTCACCTCCTTTTAGGAAATACACTTCAGAATTTTTTTTTTAATGAGTACCAGTACTCACCCAACAGTTGTAAATACTCCACATGCCAAAGAATAGTACTTCATACAATAACTGGTAATTCAAAAGGAAAAAAATGTTGCCAGATTTACAGCACTTGTATGCAGCCCTCTTGTTTTATTCACTGTGTTTTAAAACTGGTGAGTAAATTCCTACCTGCCAACATTATCTGGAGCATTGTTGGCACCTGAAGTTCTTATCCAGAAAATTTTTTTTTTTTTTTTTTTTTTTAATAAATATACTCCTCAGTCTATTCTAACAAGACATTTGTACACATCTGAATTCATCCAATACTAGCTGTCTGAGGCATGCCCCTGTAGGGCATCAAGAATGACCCTGCTCATGGATGTGCCTGCAGCAAAGGTGCTCAGTTAACATCTGGTATATTCAGGTCCCCCATCAACAATATCTCCCCTTTTTCTGCCATTCTAAGAAAGCCTTCTATCATTTCCTTGTCCATTCCCTCCCCCTGAGATGGGGGTGTGTATACAACCCCCATGCGGATTGTGGTGCCATTTCCTGTCTCCAGGGTGACCCAAAGTGCCTCATCTGCTCCCTGTTTACTCTTTAGTTCTGTTGCTTTGATCCCTCCCTTTACATAGAGAGCTACTCCTCCTCTTACCCTCCCCATCCCTCCTGTCGATTGTGTATCCTGGTATGTTGACATCCCAGTCATGGTTCTCTGTGTACCATGTTTCTGTGACTGCCACAATATCCAGACAACCCTCTTTCATCAAGGCCACTAGTTCAGGGAGCTTGTTACACAGACTACGGGCATTGGTACTCATCACCCTCCTCTTTTTGATAGCCTTACCCCTTTTAGCCCCATTTCTGTCCTTACTGCCTTTGCCTTTTTTTACATTTAAATCTGTTCTGCTCCCTAATAACTTCTGTACCTTGGTGTTTACATATATTTAAGAATGTACTTGTGCCAGAAAACAACTTTGAAAACTTTCGAGTGCATCAGAAAAATGGGATTTTGAAAACACCAGGGAATGTCTTTAAAGGGGAATTGCACAGAACCGGACAGTTGTTTTTCCCAGTAGAAGCAGTTTTTTTTTTTTTTTTTTTTTTTAAACTACTGGTTCCAGTTGTGTTATTGTTCCACCTTTACTGGCCTACTGGTAACCTCACTTGGTGTTTCTGATTTATAGAGAACCATTTTAAAACTACATGATGTAGTTTCTTCCTCCAACCACAGAGCATATTAGAACATGGATCCATTGCTGCAACAATGGAAGAGCTGAGCAAAGGGACAAACTGCATCATACAGTTCTAAATTGGTACTTACCAGCAGAGTGCAAATCACAAATGCCCACTAGGGTAATTAAAAAGCCTGTAGAGATGAACAGTAAGAGAACTACCACCGGTATTTAAAAATCAGCTTCTACGGGGGTAAGTGATGGAAAGGTTCATTCAGCACAGTTCTTTTAAGGGGAACTGTCAGCATTCCATGGTCAAAAACAAGGGACATATAGTTCCCGATTAGGTAAAACGCACTAGCGTTAATGTTTTTAATTCACTAGCACAGCTGCAATTTGCATTTCATCTGGTTGATCCTGCAACCCTCCTCCCGTCATTACTGTGCCAGAGTCCCCTGTGGCCAGCCCTCTGACGACGCAAATGATGGGCTAAGTCATGGGGGAACTCCTATACACCAGTACAGTTGTCAAAAATTACTAAAGATATTTAGTACATGTTTGCACTTCTAACTCGGTAACGACCAACCTAGAAAAGTGCTTTCCTCAGCTGACCGAGTTAGAAGCACAAACATGTGCTGAATACTATTTATATTTTTTATATATATATAAACATCAATACTGGTATATAGGAGTCCCCATGGTGATAATCCATCAGTCTGATAAAGGGCTGGCCATGGAGGACTCTGGACAAGTAATGGCGGGCAGAGAGTCGCAGGATCAACCAAATAAAATACAAACTGTAGCTGTTAGTGAATCAAAAACATTAAAGCTAGTGCATTTACCTAATCAGGACCTATTTAGGTCCAGTGTTTTTGCCTGGGGAATGCTGACAGTTCCCCTTTAAGTACTGCCGCATATCTGTGCATATTAGTGTACGTCTGTAAGAAAGTACTGGTGTCAGTGTGTGAATGTAGGAATGTGTGGGCATCTGTAGATGCATGTACAAGTGTGTGTCTGCGTCCTTGTTTATATGTATGTGTGCATATATGTGTGTGTAGGAGTGGAGACAGTGTGTGTGTGTGTATATATATATATATATATATATATACATACATATACACACACATACACACACACACACACACACATACATATATATACACACACACTGTATATAAAATAGTGAACAGGTATAAGAGTGTGGATGTCAGTGTCTGCATGTGTAAGAGTAGGGAGGAGGGTATTGGTGATTTTTCACCAAGAAATGAACACTAAACTGTGAGATTGGTTTTCATCTGCATCCTGCAGAATGGGTTACATGAACCTGTGTTATGACTGGGAGGATGTCGCACCAGGAAAATCCTATTCTTTTATTGTACGTGAAATGGGATCTTTTACTTCCACCTGAACAGCCACAATAGATTTATTTTAGTTTTTTGACCAGGAAAGGCACACTAAGCAGACAGCCTCTGCATCTGGGAAACAAAAACCCAGGGGAAGAGTACACAATGGGGGGGTGAGTTAAAAACAAAAATTGAAAGAGACCTAGGAGTAATTATATCAGATGACCTAAAGGTGGGCAAGCAAAGTGAGAAGGCAGTAAGGAGGGCTGGGGGATACTGGGATGCATAGGGAGAGGCATCAACAGTAGAAAACAGGAAGTTGTTATCCTCTGTACAGACAGTTAGTGAGATCCCATCTGGAGTACTGCGTGCAATTCTGGAGACCCCATCTCCGCAAAGAGAGTGGAAGCTGTTCAGAGGAGGGCAACCAAAACGGTGCAGGGTCTGCACCAGAAGACATACGAGGATAGGCTAAAGCAGCTTAGTATGTATAGTATCTTTCAGAAGAAGAAATGTGCAAGAACAAGGGGGCACAATTTGAAGTTAGAGTGGGGACGGCTCAGAGGTAATGTTAGAAAGTATTTTTTTCACAGAGAGGGTTGTGGATGCATGGAACAGCCTTCCTGAGGAGGTTGTGGAGTCAGGAACAGTGGGAGAATTCAAGAATGCATGGGACAGGCATAAGACAATTCTAGTGGGGGGGGTAGTAGGAAGCAAGCTGTCGATTAACTAGACTCTGCAGCTTATCCATCAGGTAGGGAAATGGGAAGACTAGGTGGGCCAAGCGGTCCTTATCTGCCGTCAAATTCTATGTTTCTATGTAGCCTGTTTCCAGGTACATCCTAGGGGTGGATTAAATGACCTTTAGTGGAAAGGACGCTGGTTTAACATTTCAATTAAAAGACAGCACATCCCCCCCCCCCCCCATGCTACAGTGTCAGCCTACGTTCCCTGGGGTCAGACTAGAATCAATGACACTCCAATCTTCCCTGCCTATTGAGCCTTTCATTATAAGAGTGTGTGTGTGAGAAAGAGATATGGTTCGAGTACAGATATGTAAGGCCTGGTTGGTACACAGATATGCAAGGCCCTATACAGACTGTTTCAAAGAAAATTTTTTTTTTTTTTTTTTTTTTTTTTTTTTTTTAACTGTTTGTAGCACAGTAACTTATGTGCCCAGACTGCACTCCTGTTACAGTGTTACCCATGGAAAGTACAGCTACGCAAGAACTTACCGTAACAGTAGATCTTCGAGAGAGGCTCTTGCAGTAGGTGGGTAGTTGGACCTGGGTAGACCAGTGGATGTCCTCTTTCTAGACTTCAGCAAGGCGTTTGACTCTGTTCCTCACGTGGGCCTGTTGGATAAGCTGGGAGAAATGGGGTGGGGAACCAGATGATCAGATGGATAGGCAATTGGCTCAGGACGGACCCGAGGTCGTGGTTGGTGGGATAGTCTCATCCTCAAGGAGGGTCATTAGTGGGGTCCCACAGGGATCAGTCCTTGGGCCCCTTCTGTTCAATGCCTACGTATCTGACATAAGGACAGGAATCAGGAGTGAGATGAGTCTCTTTGCAGATGACTCGAAACTGGGGGCGGTGGTGGATGGGGAGGAGGGGAGGGTGGCCCTACAGGGGGACCTGGAGGCTCTGGAAAGATGGTCTAGAAAGTGGAAGCTGAGGTTCAATGCAGGGAAATGCAAGGTACTCCACCTGGGGGCCAGAAACCCAGGTCAAGTGTACACCCTGGGGGGGAATGCTACAAGTCTCGATGGCTGAGAGGGACCTGGGGGTGGTGGTGGATGTCAAGATGAACAACTCTGAGACTTGTAGGAGGGCAGCAGCCAAGGCCAACAGGATGCTGGGATGCATCGCTAGGGGGATCACCTCCAGAAGGAGGGAAGTGATACTCCCTCTGTATAACTGCTTGGTGAGGCCGCACCTTGAGTACTGCGTGCAGTTTTGGAGGCCACACTTAAAGCGGGACATTAACCTCCTGGAGAGGGTCCAGAGGAGGCAACAAAATGATTTGGGGCTTGGGGACAGGACCTATGAGGAGAGGCTCGAAGAGCTAAATATACACATTGGAGAGAGAAGGGACGGGGGACATGATAGAGGTCTTTAGGTACATGAAGAGGGTAAATAGGGGAGGAACAGTCGGGGTGTTTCGAAGGAAGGAGGAAGGGGCCACTAGAGGGCATGGCTGGAAGCTGGAGGGGGGAAGATTCAGGGGAGAAAGGAGGAGGTGCTACTTCACTGAGAGGGTGGTGGAGCCATGGAATGCACTGCCTAGGCGGCTGGTGGAGGCAGAGACAGTGGAGAGGTTCGAGAGGGGGTGGGACAGGTACAGGGGAAGGGTTCTGGAAGCAAAATCCAATGCAGCAAGAATATCCGGAACTGGGAAGGGAGAAGCCAGAGAAGGCGAGGGGGGCAGCAAGGTCAGCACCCAGGTTGGGGACTGACCAAACGAGCAGACACGAAAGACCGTTAGGCCTATTCTGCTGGCATTTTAGTATGTTAGTACGTTAGGTAATTACATATAGAACTGATGCCGGCCGGCGGCAGGACCCACGGAAAATTTCTAGCTAACACGTCCCTGGCGAGGACCGCTCACATCAGGTGACCGGCGTCATACGACGTCGGTATAAAGGGGCGGTCCCAGACGCCCGCCTTCCAGTTCTTTCCCGCCACAGGCCCAGAAGGCCCGGACGAGAGAGAGAGAGAAGCACATGTTTCCGTTACTGGAAAAAGAGCTGAAAAAGCCCAGGGGGATGGAGGGCGGGAAGGTATTACCTACTGCAAGAGCCTCTCTCGAAGATCTACTGTTACGGTAAGTTCTTACGTTACTGTACTATCTTACTTCGAGAGGGCTCTTGCAGTAGGTAATTACATATAGGACTGAATCCCAAGCAGTCTGGAACAAATAAAAGGCACCGGGAGGAGGAAACCACTCCAGAAAGTAACAGAAGCCTTGCGATCCTCAAGACAGGAGGCCTTGCAAAACAGCTAGCCCAAAGCCTGCTCTACGGCGAGAGGCAATGTCCAAACTGTAGTGTTTCGTAAAGGTATGGACGGAAGTCCAGGTAGCAGCAGCACAGATGTCTGCCGCAGACACATTCTTGAAACAAGCCGCAGAGGCAGCTACTCCATGAGTGGAGTGACCTCTGACTGGACCCGGAAGAGTCTTCTTGTACTTATAACAGAAAATGATGCAATGAGCCAACCACTTCGACAGGCATTGCTTGGAAACAGCATTGCCTTCCCTTTTGTGAGCAAAAGAGACGAACAACTGATCAGTCTTTCTGAGATCCTTTGTCCTATTGGTGTAGTATCTCAGAATCCGGTGAACATCCATGGTATGGAGTAAATATTCCCCTTGGTTGGAGTACTGCGTGAAAAAGGCAGGTAACTATGGACTGATTTAACGTAGACTCTGCTACCACTTTAGGTAGAAACTTAGAATTCATGCGAAGAGCCACTCGTTCTTTGTGAAAAACCAAATAGGGGATTTTACACATAAGGGCCTGGAGCTCAGAAATTCTTGAGTGGAAGTAATGGCCACCAAGAAGAGTGTCTTCCAGAAAAACTTCACATCTGCAGTTGCTGCAGGTTGAAGGAGGAAGGGTAAGTTTCTCGAGAACAAAGTTCAAGTCCAAGGGGAGCAGGAGTTCTGATGGGGGCCTCAGATGAAGGACCCCTCTAAGAAAGGTCTTAGAGACCTCTAATTGGGCAAATGCTTTATCTGCGAAAGGAGCATGGTAGGCTGAAATAGCAGCCATGTGCACTTTCAAGGAGGAATGACTGAGACCCAGGTCGAAGAGATGACGTAAATATTCCAGCAGAACAGCCACTGAACAGGAGAAAGGCTCCACGTTCTGAGAGGCGGCCCAAATAGAAAAATCTTTTCCATTTCATGGCATAAGTGGACCTAGTGGAGGGTTTTCTAGCCTCCACTAGAATCTCCGCCACTTTTGGAGAGACACCAAAACGAGATTGAGCTAGGTCTGCAGGAGCCATGCATGAAGTTGCAGGGACTTGAGGCCTGGATGGACCAGGGTCCCCTGATCCTGGGTCAGCAAACCTCGAGATAAAGGAAGAGGAAGAACCTCTGAGTATTGTTGTAGAAGAGAACCAGATTTGCCTGGGACAGAAAGGAGCGATCAGAGTCATTCTCGCACCTTCTGTGGTTAGTTTCTGCAATACACGAGGGACCAGAGGAATTGAGGGGAAAAGCATAGACGAATCTGCCTTTCCAGTCTAGAGACAGAGCGTCGCTCCAGAAAGCGCCTCACTCTGGAAAGAGCGAGCAAAAGGTGGGAAGTTTTGCATTTTGGGAAGAGGCGAACAGGTCTACCTGCGGAGTCCCCCAAAGTTGAAAGACATCGTCTAGCACCCTTTGGTCCAATTCCCACTCGTGTGGCAGGGCAGAGGAGCGGCTTAGCTTGTCTGCCAGGGTGTTGTCTACTCCTGGAACATGAATCGCAGTGAGGTGAAGGTTGTGTTGAGTTGCCCATTCCCAAATTCTCATTGCTTCCCTGCACAGGGTAGGATCGAGTCCCTCCCTGCTTGCTGATGTACCACACCACGCACATGTTGTCCGTCTGGACGGCTAGGTGACCGGGAAGAATGTATTGGTGAAGGGCTTGGAGAGCATATAGTACTGCTCGAAGCTCGAGCACATTGATGTGTAGAGCTAGTTCCAATCTGGACCATAATCCCTGGGTTCGGTGAGGACCCAGATGGGCTCCCCAACCTTGCCTGATGCATCTGTGGTCAGAGTCTGGGAGGGGAGGATGACAGAAGGGGACCCCCAAAACAGGTTCTCTCAGACCATCCACCATTAGCAAGTCTCATGCCATCAGCGAGAGATCAGAACTAGATGATCTAGGTCGTCTACAAGTTGATCCCACTGGGAGCGAAGAGTCCACTGAGAGATCCTCATGTGGAGTCGAGCTCAGGGACCATCAGAACAGCGGCCGCCATGAGCCTAGGAGACGGAGAACCGACCTCGCGGAACCCTCCTGCATTATGATAGCAGGAAATCTGTGACTGAAGAGGGCGCCCTGTCCGGAGGCAGGAAGGCCTTGCTCACATCAGTGTCGAGGATAGCCCGATGAACTGTAGTCTCTGGGAGGGAGCCAGATGAGACTTGGAATGGTTGATGTAATACCCAGGCCAGTAAAACCTGCTGGGTGAGGAGAGAAGTGCAGGAGCTCTTCCCTGGATGAGGCCGCCAGGAACCAGTCGTCCAGGTAAGGAAACATCTGTACTCCCATTGTACGCGGGTGGGCGCTACCACAGCCAGGCATTTGGTAAATACATGGGATGCCGAGGAAAGACCAAATGGGAGCGCCCGGA
The DNA here is from genome assembly GCA_016271365.2 of Neoceratodus forsteri. Lineage (NCBI taxonomy): Eukaryota > Metazoa > Chordata > Ceratodontiformes > Ceratodontidae > Neoceratodus > Neoceratodus forsteri. The sequence continues at coordinate 232,701,442 of CM057458.1, read as the reverse complement.
ATTGGTAATGGTCCCCCTGAAACGCAAAGCGAAGATATTTGCGGTGAGAAGGGCGAATGGGTGATGTGCAGATATGCATCCTGCATATCCAGCGCACAAAGCCATTGACCCGGCTGAAGGAGGGGCCGAAGGGTCTGCAGAGAGCATCCTGAACCTTTTGTATTCCAAGTAAAGGTTCAAGGAGCTGAGCTCGAGAATGGGTCCGAGATCTCCCGTCTTCTTTGGGACCAGGAAGAAACGTGAATAGTAACCCGTCCCTTTAAGATGGAGGGGAACGGGTTCTATGGCCTTCTTCGCGAGGAGGGCAGAGATTTCTTCCCAGACCCAAGGAAGATGATCCCTTGCATAGGACATCTTCAGAGGAGGGTGGCGGGGTGGTTTCTGTAGAAACCCTATGGAGTGCCCTTCCGCTATAAGCTGGAGCACCCAAGAATCCATTGTTATCCTCTCCCAACCCGGAAGGTGAAGGGAGAACCTCCCTCCTACCGGTTCTTCCGGTGTGTCCGGAGGCAGTGGGAGAGGGGAGGAGTCAGGTGGTATGGGGCAGCGCTGCAGCTGGGGCACCCGCCGCTTTTTGGGGCGGGGGGACCTGGCAGCTGCAGGGGCCCGACGTTTAGTGGCCCGCCTTCCTTGGGGTTTCACTTGTGGCCAGCTGAGTCTGCGAAAAGGACAGTGCTGCGGGTGATGGGGACGGACGCGAATCCCGCAGTTTCAGAGCCGTCCCCTTCTCTTTGAAGTTGGTGATGATGTCTTGACATCACCATCCAACAACACGACCCCCTGAAAGGTGCTTCCTGGATAAATGGACTGCACCTCCGGACCAAACCTGACATGCGGAGCCAGGCATGATGCCGCAGACTCAAGGCGAAAGCGGAGCTTCGCCCGGCAGTGTCCACTGCATCGTATGTCGTACGCAGAATGTGACGACTGGCCGAACGAGCAGAACGGACTAATTCGGCTAACTTCTGTCTGACTTGAGAGTCAGGTAAGGAGTCAATCTTAGATTCCGCCTGGGTAAGGATGGCCTTCTGGTAATCCCCCATATGGGCGACGTAATTCAGGGCCCGAATTCCCAGTGTGGAAGAGGCATAAATTTTTCTTCCATACTGGTCCAGGAGGCGAGATTCCTTATCCGGAGGAGGCGAGCTTAGATGTTTGGGGTCAAGCTGACCAGCCGTGGGCGGCTAATCATGACCGAATCTCTGCGGGTGGGAGTCAGATAGTCTACACCCTCTGGAGCCTGGTATAGCCTGTTAGACTTCCTGGGAAGTGGGGCTAATGCGGTTGTTTCAAATCGTGGAAACAAAAGGTGGGCATGAGCTCGATCCAGGGTGGCACTAAAGTTGGGGCTGTCAGGGGCAGGTCCAGATGTTCGGCGAGTTTAAGTCGCTGAGGATCTGGTTCCAAGAAGTGCCACTGATGAACTTCCTAGATCTTTCTGTGCAACTCCGTGAAGGAAGGATCCTCCGGAGGGGACTTCGGAGGGGTCCTCAGCCGGGGTTTGGACGGAGAGCGAGGCTCGTGGTCTCTCTCTGAGCATCCTTTGTAAGAGTTCGAGGAATCCGAGAAGGAAGAAGAATCGGAAGCAGAATAAGACTCCCTGACACGGCTGGGGGAAGGAACAGGTTCCTTGGGGGGCACCCCTGGAGCGTGTCCTGCCTCTCGAGATCCAGAGGAAGGGCCCTGCAGTCTGGAGGTGGTGAGGGAGTGTGCCGCCTGCGGGTATGGGGAGCCGGGGCGGCACCGTCGCCGTAAGGCGGCTCTCTACCTCCTTGGTGAGTTGAGCCTTGGCCTCCGCCCACCAGGAGGCAAGAGTCTCCTGCAGATCCACCGGCGGCCGTGGGGGCAGTGGAGGAGGAGGAGGAAAGGCGTACGGGTTGTACCCATAAGGCGAGTATCCGAAACCCGGCTGCGGGAAAACCGGCATCGGGTACTGCGGCGTCGGAAGGACCAGCGTCTGGTACTGCGGCGCTGGATACTGCGGTCCCAGGTACGACGGCATCGGAGGAGCTGCTGGAGCAGACGGCCCAGATGGTGGCCCCACGGGCAGATCGACATTAAGGGGCCCGGAGGGTGCAGGGCCCGACGGCAGGAGAAAAATTCCCCTGACGGCGTCGGCGGGGCCGGCATCAGATCCGATTCTTTCAGAGGAGGGTCTGACAGAGGTGGAAGATCCCCTGCGTTGCCCGGGGATGGAGGGGAGAAACCCCGGGGTCAGGCTGGGGTGACTCGGGCTCCCAGGCGGCAGCCAGCTGTGGGGAGCAGGTCACGATGGGCGTGGGGTCCGTCGTAGGTTCCGCGCCGGCCGTGGGGAGAGCCGACGTGGTGGCTTAGGGGCTAGTTCAAGCGGAGCCGGGTGCCCGCTTCCACGGGGTCCCCTCGGAGGCTGGCCGGAGAGAGGAGAGGCCTGTCCGGCGGGAACATGGTCGTGCAATCGCCTCGAAGGGTCAGGAGTCTTCGACCCTCTCCTGGCGGGCGGAGGGCCGATGTCTGACTTATGGGAGTTTCCGCACCAGTAGGCCTCAAGCCTGCAGGCCGAACTCGGTGGAGGCCTCCTTTTGCCGGGCCATGAGCCGAGGCCCGGCAGGAGCCAGATGGGTGGGCCGACACCTCCTCCAAACCCTTGGAGGCTGCCGGAGGGGATGTTACCTGGGCTGCGACTCAAGCCGGAGTCGCGGAAGAGGAGGCCTTCTCCCGGTGCCTCTCCTTGTCCCGCTTTTTACGATGTCCTTCCGGAGAAGTGGACGCCTGCCTCAGCTTCTTCAATTCTTTTTCCATCGAAGACATCTTTTTCTTGAGAAGATGGGCTTCCAGGAACTGTTGGCACCATTTGCGGGTAGCCGCGTTGAAGTTGAGGCAATGCTGGCACTAGTCGACCAGGTGGTCGGGGCCTAGACAGAAAAGGCAGAGGGAATGGCCATCCTTGTGTGGCAGTTGGGCGCCGCACGAGTCGCACTTGCTTTTGTGCTCGGAAGGTGTAGGGGACAACATACACCAACACTAGAAGAAAAGAATAATTTTAATTTTCGGTAAAACAGACTAAAGGGTATGCTGACGAAGAACGAACTTTTCTGCGAGGTGCTGCACGAGCTAACGGCGGGAAAGAACTGGAAAGCAGGCATCCGGGACTGCCCCTTTATAACGACGTCGTAGGACGCCGGTCACCTGATGTGGGGGCAGTCCCTCGCCAGGGACTGCTAGCTAGAAATTTTTCCGTGGGGTCCTGCCGCCGGCCGGCGTCAGTCCTATATGTAATTACCTACTGCAAGAGCCCTCTCGAAGTAAGATGCTCAGTTATCTTTTGCAGCACCTGCACAAGGCATTGCAGATGCCACAGTGCATACCGTAACACCCAAGAACAGGGCCAACCACCAACAGGTACAAAAATGGAGAGGTACACAGTTAAGCTGAAGACCATCTCCTAAAAGTGGTTCGGGTGATTTTTCTGGTCTGTGCAAGCCTAGAAATTACACCGAGATATTTCCTTAAATCACTGTTTTCCAAGGGGGGGACCACCTACAACAACAACATTTGCAAATCTGCCCTCTCACTAAACCAAGCAACCCATCACCGTTAACCTGTTCAGCCACCTAGGCTGGTTATCCCTCCTGTTCTAGGTTGCTTCACTGACAAATTAATCAGAACTGGCACCCCTGCTTCCATTGCGGCCCTGCTCAAGACCTTCCACCTGTCCTGCCTTCCGAGAGCCAGTGAAATTCCTTCCCACTGTCCCAAAACATCCACCTCATGGAGGACCAGGGCTTTAATACTACTACTGCACTTGAACTTTGCAACTCTGATGTTCGAACTCGTAGTTCCACCTCCCACCTTCAATTTAAAAGTCTCTGTGGACTCCCTTAAGACCAACTCTAGCTGTATGTTCACATAATCTTTGCTGGGTATCACAAACCCTCAGGCTGTTTAATCCTGCCATCAGCATGGTTTAAACCAGACTAGTCTATGCACCTTTTCCTTTCCAGGTAAACTGTGCTAGTTGTTTGAATGTTTTCATTGCTTTCTCAATTTTGTTGTCCATGTACCCAAGCTGGCCTGTAGCTTACTAGCTCTTATGGCCACCTCATGAGTTTCTGATTCTTAAATTTGGAGTTTTAATCTTTCTGTTCCACAACATGCACTGTTGTATTTTATTATTTGCTGCATCAGTCCTTACTGCATTGTTGTATTGTACCCTGGCTTCTTCTTCTTGTAGTATTGACCATCTTATAACCTCCTGGGTCGTACCAGACGCAACTGTGTCTGGTGAAGTCACCTGGTCAATAAAAATAAATAACCTGTGTTACAGCATGGTGTACGTCTACACTGCTGTTAACATGAACAACCATGCTGAAAGCCGTGCACCGAGCAGGTGTGAGCGTAGTTTTAGAACAAAGATTGCAGCACATTTGGTACCATGCTACAATCTGGACACCACTCATCTTAAAACGTTTTAAGAGAGTTAAAACTGGCATTATAGCCTAGAGGTTAGAGTAACGAGCTGTGAATGAGCTTGGTTCAGCAGACCTGGTTTGATTCCCAACCTCCACTTGCATACTGTGACACTGAGCAAGTCACTTAACCAGCCTAAAGCTCCCAGGTCACCCCTGAAACAGGCAGTTGTGTGTTGTGGGTCTTACCAGTTAAAGAACCCACCCCCAAAAAAAAAAAAAAAAAAAAAAGTTAAAAGCGTCATAGTGTGTACGGACATAAGTATTTTGCTGCCAGTGTGCATATGTAGAACTGTCTGGGTGTCCCTGAGCATATGTAGGTGTTCCCTGGTGAGTTATGATGTATGTATGCATGCATGCATGCATGTGCCTATGGAGGTCTGGGTATCAGTGTGCATATGTACAAGTGTAAGTGTCTGTGCAAAAGCTTGTGTGTGCGGGTGCCTGTGTATATATGCATGCAGGAGTGAGTATCTGAGCACATACAGAGTCCATGAATGTCCATATGCGTATGTAGGACTGTGCATGTGTATTTACAGCAGTGTAGGTCTCTACATGCATACACACGATTGCATGGGTATCAATTTGCAGATACTACAGCCAACCCTCGAGACTGTTCGAAAAACAAAACCAAGTTAACTCCACTGTTTCTGCATCAGGAACAGGTATAACACTGTAAACCACACTAACAACGGATCCCGCAAAGAGGTAAAGAAAATGCTAGTAAACAAGGGCAGGGTAAAGGAACCTGTGGCCAAGCATCCATCAGCTGGTTGTGTGTTCCCCCTTCAAACCATTACACAGATTTCTAATTTAAGATCTCAGTTCACTATTAGAACTTATTTATGTTAATTTCGATGGTGGTTAAAAAACTGGTACTCAATCACTGGATGGACCAACAGAATATAACCTATGCGGAATGGCTAAAAGAAATGTCTACCTGTTTTAAAGATGAAAGGCTGATAGCAAGTTGGTAGTAATGTGTGTGGTTCATTTAATAAAAGTGGGGTAAATTGTATGCTTTGTATTTGCATAAATAATCTGGGTGGATTTGTCTCTGCTGGAACCTCAGCCTGTTAGTGTGATATTACAATATCTTAAGATTTCTGGTTTAATTAGTTGGCACTCGAGTGGCGGGCACACTCCAGGGGCGGGGGATTACAAGGATGTTGGAATATATCTGTCGGTATTTGATGGAAATGGGCATCTCATGCTTTTCATGTTCTGCTGTACGATATTGTAATATTTGAGATGCTTAGGAGGGGTAGTCCCCTCATGATGTAACTGGACATGGGCACTGAGTTATTTATATCCTTAAATTCAATAAAGCGTTAATTTAAAAAAAAAAAAAAAAAAAGAACTTGGTTATGTATTTTTGCAATCCCCCCATAAGAATCATGCTGAGCTACAGTACTGTACCTCCTTTTCAGCTGTTCCTGGGGAGAAGGATACAAAGGAGGGGAAATGGTACTCAGTTTGCAAACATACCAGTAACTGGGTACAGTACTAAATGCTCTTTTATTAGAAAAAAAAGACACACACACACACACACACACACACACACACACACACACACACACACACACTGGAGAAAGAAAAACAGGTACACATTTTTATGGTACGACACAGAAAACACCACAATCATGAAACGGCTCAGCAAAGGACACAGCAGGTAGACCAAGAACCACGCAAGTGTGCTAAGAATAACCTCAGTAGCTAATAGCTAATAAAAATTAAACTGTAGCTAAATAAAGTATTACTACACAATGCATTTTTTTTTTTTTTTAAACCAAAAATGTATCACTGCCATATGTGGCTAAGCCTTACCCCCCCCCCCCGCGCTAACTCAAGTAGGTACGCGTGGTGGCAAAATAGGCATAAAATAGTGAAAATGATTATGTGCTCAGGGTGTTACTAGTAACAGGTTGAAGTATCCAGAGCAGATCTAAATTTAGCTACAAACTCGGGGCATAGGTAGGGCTGAATAGTTCCCAGACTTGCCTCTTCAGGTGCTGTCAAAATTCAAAGTTCCAGTTGGCAGGGTCCAGGAGAATGAGCAAGCAAGACAAAAGGGGGCACACTGAACAAGAAAGTGCTCACAGACATTCAGCTATAGTTCCTCAAAATTTAGAGCTGAATCACAAACCTGAATGATTATCAATCAATTAATGCAGGATAATATCCAAAGGCAAACACATATGCCTCCAGGACTGAAGTATGTGTGTTTGCCCTGTACTTAATAAATTGGACATGTATCCCAGCATTAACTGATAATGCTGAAGGCCTGTGGTTGTGATCAGGGACTTAATTTTCCAGCAGAATGGGGCCTTATTCCAATGACTGGCAGCATCTGAGGAGGAAAGAAGGAAAATGGTTGCTGTGGTAGACAGGGGGTAAGCATACAGAGCAAGGCATATTTTATCATGGAACAAAAACCTACACACTTTCCCATCAACAGCTACACAACAGTGTTTATATAAAAAGCAGTCACATTTGCACATATGCCTTCACCCAAAAGTAGTTGTAAAGCAGCATTACACAACGTTACCAACAAAAACACAATGCACATTTTTCGTACTGATTCTCAAGTTCACTTTTGTAACACTGCAACTGCTATACAATTTTTCCTTTTTTTTTTTTAATGTTCCCTAATAAAGAGAGAGTGGAAAGACGGTTGGATGGTGTTGCACCAGAACTTGAAAACTGGTAGGACAGAAGGTAAGTTTCTCTACCCTCAGGAGTCATCCCAACATGAAGTATACGTCACAGAGCTGATAGCCAGGATGAAAAAATTACTCACATTAGTAATTATGTTTCTTCTATTGGAGTCTTGCTGTATTCTGACTAATGCAGTTAGCCCCAGCCTTTAAACTGCTCCGGAGAACAGAATGCTGAGCTCGAGCTCAGTTGGTGTCTCCGTTTCCCTTTGAAATCTAATAGATCTTTACAAGCAAAAACTCACTAGCTATCCTATGCGGAAATTGTAAAATTTTTTACTAGCCAACTGGCAACAAAAAGTTTTGGATTCCCATAGGAAGACTCAAGTCAGGAAACACAACACACAAGACCAAATAAAATAATAAACAACAAGATAAACACCCAAACAAAAAAGCAGAGGATGTAAAGGAGCACCCCTGAGGTGCAACACCGCAGCTGCCCACCCACTTCCCAAAAACCAGGTTCTGAGAGGGAGGTCAGAATACAGCAAGACACCAATAGAAGAAACAGAATTACTAAGGTAAGTAATGTTTTCTTCAAACAACATGAAGTCCTGCTGTATTCTGACTAATACAGACTACAAGCAGCACTTCCATGGAAGAGGGTCAGTATCTACTTTGGGAATAGGATCTGAAGTACTGCTGTGTTAACAGAGCATCACTCCTAGCCTGGATATCCAGAGAGTAATGCTTGGTAAAGTTATGGACTGTTTTCCATGTGGCTGCTTGACAAATTTCTAAGAGAGGAATATCCCTGGCAGCAGCCAGGGAAGCAGCTGTACCTCTTGTAGAGCAAGCCCTCAGGCCTGAGGGTGGAATCTTTCCCAGTTTCTCATAGTAGAATTGTATACAAGACACAATCCACCTGGCAATAGTTCTCTTGGTGGCAGGTTTGCCCTTTCCCACTTCTCCATAAGTGAGGAACTGGAGGGACTCAAACCTGTGACCCTTGGTACGCTCTATGAAGTAGCTAAGGGCTTATTTAACATCTAAACCGTGTAGCCTCCTCTTTCCTGAGGAAGAACGATCAGTGAAGAAAACAGGAAGAGACAGACTGATTCAACTGGAAATCTGAAACCACTTTGGACAAGAACCTTCTATTGGTTCTAAGGACCACGTTATCCCTGTGAAAGGAGATAAAATCAGGTTCCACTGACAGGGCTTGCAATTCACTGATACGTCTGGCAGAGGTAATGGCTACCAAAAACACAGTTTTCCAAGTCAAGTACTTAAGCTCTGCTGAGGACATTGCATAAGTTGAGCAACGCAACATTTAAATCCCAGGCAGGGCAGGGTCTCTAAAGGAGGATTGGTATGAAGCAATCCCAAAAAAAAAAAAAAAAAAAAAAAAAAAATTTTAAACACAAAACAGGATGAGATGATAGTAGGAGAAGACTTCACTGATAGAAAAGCAGAAACAGCTGACAAGTGTACCTTTGAGAGTAGCTGATCTGAGGCCTAGGCCATTAAGGTGGACCATACAGTCCAGAACTGTAGGCAATTCAGCAGTATCTGGAGAAATATGCTTCTGGAACACCAAATGCTGAATCTCTTCCATTTGGAGTTGTAAGTCTTTCTGGTGGAGGGCTTTCGAGAAGCTTTGAGAATATCCAGAACCCCCTGAGACAGATGCAAATCTGCAAACTAACTCTTCAAGAGCCATGCCTTGAGATTGAGAGACTGAAGATTGGGGTACCAAAGCTTCCCCTGAGAGAAGGTTAACAGGTTGTAATTCCTGGGGAAAAAAGACAGGGGAAGATGGACTGCTAGGGACAGCAACAGGGGGTACCAGGGCTGTCTGGCCCAGTCTGGAGCAATCAGAATCACTTTGACCTTATCTTGACTAAAACGTTGAACAGAAGAGGGAAGGGAGGGAAGGCATACAGAATTCCCAGTTCAGAACCAGAGCATCCAGAGGAACTGAGCCCAAAACTGGGGGTCTGCAACACAAGAGAGAAAGTTGGTGATTGTCTGGGGCTGCAAAAAGATCAGTCTCTGGAGTGCCCCACCTTGAAAAAAATCACCTTCAATACCAGAGGGTCCAGACACCATTCGTGATGGCCCTGTGAGATCCTGCTCAGTGCATCTGCTAGCACACTGTCCTTCCCTGGAAGGTGGACTGCTATCAGAGAGGTCTGCAGGAAATAAGCCAGGGACCACAACTTCATGGCTTCTGTGCACAAGGCCGTAGACCAAGTGCCTCCCTGCTTGATGATGTACCACATGGTGGTGGTGTCTGTTCTAACCTGAACCACCTTGTTCTGTACCAACTGAGAGAAAGCTTGCAGGGCCAGAAAAACTGCCCTGAATTCTAGAAGATTGATATGGAGAAGGGATTGCTGAGGGGGCCCCCAGATGGGCTCCCTAGCCCAGAAGGGAAGCATCTGTGGTAAGGACCACTGAATGAGACCAAGTAGCAAATGGGACCCCTTGCCTTAAATTGTCCTGATCCTGCCACCATTGAAGGGCTTGGATCAAGGTCAGAGTCACTGGGATCAGTTTGGTATGGGAATCCTTCCTCTGAGACCAGAAAGCCCTCAGATGGAACTGAATGTCCTCATCTGGAATCTTGCTCCTTAGACCACTGCCGTAGAAGCTGCCATGTGGCACAAGAGCTGGTAGAAATGCCTTGCTGTTCGAGATACCTGAAGGCTGAAGGAAGAGGCTAGTTCTACAAGAACCCTTGCTCTTTCCAGGGGAAGAAAGGCTTTGCTTTGACCGTATCCAGCTAGGCCTCTATAAAAGGTAAGAAGCTGGATAGGCTCAGAACAGACTTGGGAAGGTTGAGAAGAAATCCTAGAGAAGTGAGCACTTGCTGGGTCACTTGCAGGTCTGACTTGACTTGGTCTGGAGACTGGCCCACTATTAGCCAGTCATCCAGATACGGAAAAATGGAAATTTTTTGCCTCCTTAGAAAGGCAACTACTACTGCCAGGCACTTTGTGAAGACCCTTAGGGTTGAAGTTAGGCCAATGACATTGCTCTGAACTGATAGTGGCCCGAGGGCAACTCGAACCTGAGGTACTTTCTGTGGGAGCACCTGATGGGGATGTGAAAATAGGCATCTTTGAGGTCAGGGAGGCTAGCCAGTCCCCAGGCCTTAGAGGGGGAAGGATTATTCCCAGAGTTACCATCTTGAACTTTGGTTTTAAAAGATGTTTGTTTAGCTATCTTAGGTCTAGGATGGGTCGCCACCCCTGTTTTTTTTGGGGTAAGGAAGTACCTGGGTACAGGCTTTTGCCTAGTGTGGGTAGGTACTCTGTATGGCTCTTAAAGCCAGCAGAGATGAAACCTCTACCTCTAGGGACAACGGTTTCTGAGAGACCTGCAGGTGGAAAGGTCTGGCTCTCATCTTTGAAATTTTTGAAGCCAAGAACTAGTCCCTGGCTTACTACTTCCAGGACCCACTTGTCTGATGTAATAGACATCCAGTCCTGACCTAGTAAGTCAGCCTGCCCCTACTGGAACAGGAGAGTCGACCCAGGCAGGCCCATCAGGGTGTCTGCTAGGCAGGGGCCTTAGCCTAAGGAGTGGATGCAGCCCTGCTCATCCCCCTTCTGCCTCTCCCTCTGAAGAACCCCCTCTGTGAAAAGGTGGTAGAAGCCCGTGCTTGGTAAAAAGGCCTATAAAAAAGGCCTGCCCCTAGACTGCTGCCTTTGAGGAGTTGCCTGCTTCTCTTTGGCCTGAGCACTCCTGTAAGTGGTCCTGTACTCATCCATTTTCTTCATATAATTCTCTGTCTGCTCCCCAAACAGAGAATTACCCACTACAGGAAAATCCATGGCCTTAGCCTGGATATCCTGCAAGAGGCTAGTACATCTCAGCCAAGCCTTTCTCCAAAGAGCCACAGATGTAGCCATGCCTCTTGATGACACATCACTGGAGTCCACAGCAGCATGAACCTGAACTTTTGATGCCTCAATCCCATCTGCAGCCACCTCCTCCAGCTCCTTGACTAGCGGGGGGGAGGCCTGTTTAGCCAGTGCCAGTACAGTGTCCCACCTGGACTTCTGGTACCTGGCTGTACAGGCCATATAATTCGCCTGCCTGAGTCCCAAGGAAGACGCCATGTACTGTTTTTTTTTGGCCATGGCATCAATCTTCCTGGAGTCTTTGTCTGGGGGGTGTGAAGCCAAGGGAATGTTTGCCTTATCACAGGCAGCAGCCTGCAAACCCCAACATGGCTGCATTGCTGATACAAAAACTCCTTATCTGAGCCTGAAACTGTATACCTCTTGCCCATTCTTCTATCAACAGGAGGTATAGAATTGGGAGACTTCAGGATTGTTTGTGTCTGCTTACCAAAAGATTTGTGAAGGGGAATAGACAGTCTCCTGGACTCTGGGATGTCCATCATTTCCACAAACCAGGCTCCTCTTGATCCTCCATTGCCTCCTCCATAGGAAGCTGAAGGGTCTCAGCCACCTTTCTGTAGAACATAACGTGGGAAGGGGACTCAGAAAGCCTAGGAGGGGATACACCTGAAGGTCTGTCTGGGGAGATGTCCTGTTCAACAGGCACATCCAGACTTTCACCATCATAATCTTCAAACTCCTCCTCCTCAAACTCCTGTTCATAAAATTCTTCAGGGGTACAATCGTGAACCGGGGGAACCGAGCCCCTGCCAAAAGGTGCCGGATCGGTCAGAACCGGGCGAAGTGATTCCACAATCTGAATCACTGGCTATTTCCTCGGTGGTCGGAACATGGGCTTCTGGATCCCAACTGGACGATTTCTCTGTTTTTTCCTTTTTGTCGGAGCCGAACCCTCAGGATCGGCTCTCCTTTTGCCTGTAGTACTGCCCTCATCAGAGGGCACTCCTCCTGGTTCGGTCGGAACCGGGCTGGCCATCCTGGTCAGCTGGACTTCTCAGCCTCCTTTTCCTCAGTCTACCTAATCTCTTTCAAGGGTATATTTGGTAAAGTTTACAAATTTGACAGTCTGAATCGAGGTGTTCAAACCCCAGACAATACACAAGTGGTGTGGGGATCTGCCTTGGCAAAGACCTCCCCACACTCACTGCAGTCTTGAAACCCAGTGGGCCCAGTTTTTTTCTTTGGTTTCTCAGACATGGACAACCTAACAAACGTACCCTTTTTTTTGGCAACCACCACCAGGCAAGACTCCCTTATCGGTTCCTAACCGTGTCACGGGTCTTGGAAAAAAACGTACCAAACGCTCTTTTTTAAAGAACCGATAAGGACCGGTAACCACACACTAAAGTAAGATACAAGAATCAACAACTGATCGGTTCAGCCGAACCGATCCACACTTTTACAAGTTCCACACAGAAAAACTGTACAAAACCTATCTAGTACTCACGGTATCACAGACAGAGACTGAACAGACTATGCGGAAATAAATTTCGGTTAAAAAAAGCGACAGTAAACTGAACACTTCAACCGACTTTCGAACTGAGCTGCAGGAGAAATCTCCGGAGCGACTGTTCAGTGAGGTGGAGTAAAAAAATCGGACGGTTAGATTTCAAAGGGAAACAGGCAGACACCAACCATGCTAGAGCTCATCATTCTATGCTCTGCATAGAAAGTTTAACCCTTTGTTCTCTGGGGCAGTTTAAAGGCTGGGACTAACTGCATAAGTCAGAATATAGCAAGACTTCATGTTGTTTGAAATGAGGAATCTGTCCGCTATTCATTTTAGGTAATAAAAGTTCCGTTTCATCCTGCAGCTACTATGGTGTTTCCTATTACTTGCTGCGAGCCAAGCTTTTTCTACAGAAAGAATGACAGCCAGGCTTGAACAGCCTCTGACATGTCATAGAAAAAAAATAACACTTTTTATATAAAAATGTCACTTTCAGGTTTATATTTCCTAAGGTTTCTGTACTTAGCATGTCATTTGTTTTTTACATTAACATGAACACTGGCTTGCTGTCCCATAGAAGTTATCTGGTCTGGCTGATATCCACATCTGGCATCGTTGTTATATGTTGCTGTGGAAAAAAAATTATCAATTTTATATTTATATTTTTTATATTATATATTAATGAAAAAAAAATTATCAAAAAGAGGATTAGGATATCAAATGTAGACAAGGTGCCAGAGCGGATGAAGTCTAGGGTATAGTGATCTCTATTGTGAAGAGGGGGAATAATGCCACGAATGTGAAAAATAAATAGAAATGGTATGCACATCCTATGTTTACTTGTGGCTTCAGGGACTCTAAGGGACTTCATGGTTTACTGCACTGTGATACAGAAGGAGAACACATGACAGAGTGTGTGTTATAAGGGAATAATACATTCTCAGGTGAGTTGCTCATGAGGTGTAGTAGAGCTGCAGAACCCCCACAGAAGAGCATTATTCCTTAGAAGTGCATTATTCCCTTAGGGACTGCATAGCACTGAGTGTGTTATCCACCTTATAAAACAGGCTTTTATTTGTTAAGTACATGTAGTTCGGGAGAGGTCTGCAGTGATTAGAAAAAGCTGTGCGACATGTCTTGACCAATGAAGTTACAGGATTTTCATGGCCTGTTTTATAAAGGCATATACAACACAACGTAGCATGGAATCCAGCTTCTTACCAAGCTGCCTACTAGTTAGGAGGGATAAGGAATAAAATTAGTTTCTTTAAGCAACATAAAATACAGCACAGCACAAACTAAAAGCCCCCACCTAATGAAAGAAGGGGTATTACAATCCAAGAGATCTCACACTCTCAAGTCTCCTAGCAACCTCGAGACTCTGACCTTACCCGCACAGTTTCTGCTTTGTTCGGCAGAAAACAATACTGCTAGTGTGCTGCAGTTCTGCCTGGTGCCAAAAGAAAGCACACACTCAAAAGATACAACATTTTAGTCAGTGTAAAATTACTCAAAACTAAGCTCTGAAGTGCAGCAATTCCTATCGCTGTACCACCTCATCATTCTGTTGTCCGTTCCTTCTATACCTCCTCTATACATGTCAAAATTAGACATTTTATAGCAAAGCCCAGTTACAAAAAAAAAAAAAACTTTCAAAGTAGCAGTGCAAAGAAGTTGAGCAAGAAATCTGACCATGCTTTTTTCCCCACTATAAAATATTCCAGACACTGTCCAGTTTTGTAGGGGGTAGTATCTTCTAGTTCCTCAAAAATTGGTGTATTTTATAAATGGTTTAATTCAGTTTTTTTCTCTCAAGAAAAAAAAAAAAAAGATGATTGCAACTGGCTTAGAAATAGCACTGTAGACTTGACAAGAGTTAGGATTGAGAAGAAAAAATGTTACACTTTTTTTTATTTTAGTCTTTGGTAACCGAGTAAGGCCCACTAGGCACAAGTGCCTGTTTTCAGGGGTGACCTGGAAGCACTGGGGAGATTAAAAGTGATTTGTTCAGAGTCACACAGTATGCAAGTGGAGGTTGTGGGAGTGGTTCAGCGCAAGCTGGATCTGAACTACCAAAAAAAAAAAAAAAAAACCACGATGATGTTTTGTTCCTCCCGCAACAAACAAAACCTATCCACTAACCATAAGAAACCGCCTTGGAATCCCCCTTGAACTCACTCAGCACTTTAAATATCTTGAGGTTACCCTGGATAACCACCTATCCTATGCTCTCACATACAGAATGTTTCCAGGGCTGTTAACATAAGGTTTGGGCTCCTTCACCAGCACAAGTGAAGCCTGACTCATGAAGCTCTCAAAATAGCAATATACAGCTCCAGCTTATCAATCATTGATAATGGACTCATTATTTACAGCTCTGCTACCACTACCACCCTTAACAGAATTACAGTCACCCTCAACAAGGCGTGCAGGCTGCTTACTGGGTCCCCACGCCTGACCCATGGCCACACCTGTGACCTTTACACACAGACTGGCTGGATACAATTCAGTGGAAGGATTAAATATCAGACATGCCTGCTTGCCAAAAAAGCGCACTTCTTGGCCTACTGCCTCCTGGGACCGCTGAATTACTGACACCCTATCATAGCAATAAACTCACCCAAGCGTCAACCAATCAACTCCTCTTTGTCCCAAGATGTCAGAAAATGCAAGATCAACGATCTTTCTCCCACAGAGCTCCACTCTGACTAAATGTTCTGGATCTAGAAATATCGTCCTCATCGAAGTTAGGTCATTTCAAGTCCCTGCTCCGGCAGTATCTTGCATCTGACAACTCCTGCGACTGCCTTGCCCAGTGACAACCTGCTGCTTCCCACTTGACACCTGATGATTCCAAAGGCTCCCTATTCTCCACCCTATTTGCCACAGGTAGCCCTTTCATCCCACCTTTCCTCCCACCCTCTCCCTCACCCCTGCCCATCCCACCCACCTTCACTTGACAGCCTAGTTTGACAAGGCCACTGGCTGCCTCTCCCTTCCCTGCTGTCACTTCTCCCCTGTTCTCTCCTACCTCTCTCCTTTAGTTTTCTACTTGCTTAATTAGCTCATTTGAATTATGCTAGTAAGTGATTTTTTGTCTGCTACTATTATAGTCATATTTGTTCTTGAACATGTTATTGCTAGTTAACCAATGTTAGTTCCCTGTTTGTAATTCTCCCCCATGACGTGGAACCTCTGTAAATGAGCTGCTCTGTGCTCAAAAGTGTAACAATCCTAGACTGGAATAAAATAAACAAATCCCAGTCTGCTGGATGCACCAAGCTCATTCCTCTAACCTCTAGGCTATACTGCCAGCCACACAGAATTTGCCGGCAAATAAGAAAAAATTACTCACCTTAGTAATGTTGTTTCTTCTAATGGAGTCTTGCTATTTCTGACATATGCAGTGAGTCCCAACCTTCAACTGCCCCGGAGATGAAAGTTAACTTTCCATGCCAGGCATGGAACGCTGAGCTCGAGCTCGGTTGAGACTGTCCGTTCTTCAAACTCAAACCGTCAGATCTTTATGAGCTAAACTCACTAAGGACCTGCGTGGAAGCTGTAAACCTACACTAGCCAACTGGCTACTAAACATAAACACATTTTTTGGTCCCAACACAAAGACTCAAGTCAGGAGACCCAAAAATGAAAACACAACACCCACTCACCCCAAAAAAGAAGGAGTGAAACAAAAAAGGTGGGCACCTACCAAGTGCCAACACTGCACTGCCCACCCACATCCCAAAAACAGAGGTTCTGAGAGGGGCAGGCGGGGGGAGGTTAGAATATAGCAAGACTCCATTAGAAGAAACAACATTACTAAGATGAGTAATTTTTTCTTCAAACAACATGAAGTCTTGCTATATTCTGACATATGCAGACTACAAAGCAGTACCTCCATGGAGGAGGGACAGAACCTACTTAGGAAATAGGCTGTGAAGCACAGCTGTGCCAAACCGAGCATCACTCCTAGCCTGGATGTCCAGGGAGTAATGCTTGGTAAAAGTGTAAACTGTTTTCCAGGTAGCTGCTTGACATATCTCTAGAATAGGATGTCCCTGGCAGCAGCCAGGGAAGCAGCTGTACCTCTGGTAGAGTGAGCCCTCAGGCCCAGCGGGAGGAACCTCACCCAGTCTTTCATAGCAAAATTGGATACAGGAGACAATCCACCTGGCAATGGATCTTTTAGTGGCAGGTTTCCCTTTACCAACCTCACCATAAATGAGGAACAATTGAAGGGAGTCAAACCTGTAACCCTTGGTACGCTCTATGTAGTAACTAAGGGCTCTTTTCACATCTAAACTGTGCAGTCTCCTCTCGCCAGAGGAGGAATGGTCAGTGAAGTACACTGGAAGAGACAGATTGATTAAGGTGGAAATCTGAAACCACCTTAGGCAAGAACTTCTTGTTAGTCCTGAGGACCACCTTATCTCTATGAAAGAAGATAAAATCAGGCTCCACTGACAAAGCTTGTAATTCACTTACGCGTCTGGCAGAAGTGATGGCTACCAGAAACACAGTCTTCCAAGTCAAGTACTTAAGCTCTGCTGAAGATAAAGGCTCAAAGGGGTTGCATAAGCTGAGCAATGCAAACATCGAGGTCCCAGGCAGGGGCAGGGTCCCTGAATGGAGGGTTGGTGTGAAGCAATCCCTTGAAAAACTTGGAGAAAACAGGGTGAGCTGATAGAGAACAGGGCTTACCTGCTGAAATAAAAGCAGACACAGCTGCCAAATGCACTTTCAGTGTAGCTGGTCTCAGCCCCAAGCTATTTAAGTGAACCATATAATCAAGGACTGTGGGCAGATCAGCAGATTCTGGGGAAATATGCTTCCCAGAGCACCATATGGAAAATCTTTTCCATTTAGAATTATAAGTAGCCCTGGTGGAAGGTTTCTAGAAGCCTTCAGGATATCCATTACACCTTGGGAGAGTGTAAATCAGCAAACTAACTCTTCAAGAGCCAGGCCTTGAGATTGAGAGATTTGAGGTCTGGTACCAAACCCTCCCCTGAGCACAGGTTAACAGGTTGTAATTCCTGGGAAGACACAGGGGAAGATGGACTGCTAAGGACAGTAGGAGTGGATACCAGGGCTGTCTGGCCCAGTCTGGAGCAATCAGGATCATCTTGCAGAGTTGAGATCAGATTTTGACTAGCACTTTGAACTGGAGAGGGGAAGGGGGGAAAAAGCATAGAGAAACTTCCCTTCCCAATTGAGAACTAAGGCATCCAGGGGGACTGAGCCCAACACTGGGGGTCTGCAGCAAAAAAGGGGAAGTTGGTGATTGTCTGGGGCTGCAAAAAGATCTATCTGCGGGGTGCCCCATCTGGAAAATATCACTTCCAAGACCAGGGGATCCAGTGACCATTCGTGATGGCCCTGGGAAATCCTGCTGAGAGCATCTGCCAGGACATTGTCCTTTCCTGGTAGGTGAACTGCCATGAGGGAGGCGTTCAAGGAGTAAGCCAGAGACCACAACTTCATTGCTTCGGTGCACAAGGCCGTAGACAGAGTGCCTCCTTGCTTGTTGATGTACCACATTGTGGTGGTGTCTGTTCTGACCTGTACAACATTGTTCTGAACAAATTTGGAAAAAGCTTGAAGTGCTAGAAATACTACTCTGAGTTCCAACAGATTGATATGGAGCAGAGATTCCTGAGGGGACCACAACCCCTGGGTGGTGAGGTCGTCTATGTGAGTCCCCCACCCCAAGAGGGAGGCATCTGTAGTAAGGATTAAAGAGTGAGACTGGGTGACAAAGGGAACCCCTTGTCTCAAATTGTTCTGATCCTGCCACCACTGTAGGGCCTGGATCAGGGTTCGAGTTACTGGGATCAGTTTGGTCAGAGGGTAATTCCTTTGAGACCAAAAGGCTCTCAAATGGAACTGAATGTCCCTCATCTGAAATCTTGCTCCCTGCACTACTGCTGTAGAAGCAGCCATGTGCCCCAGGAGCTGCAGAAAATGCCTTGCTGGTCAAGACACCTGCAGGGTGAATGAGGAGGCCAGAGAGACCAGGGTCCTTGCCCTGTCCAGGGGAAGGAAGGCTCTGGCCTTCTGTGTCTAACTCTGCGCCTATGAAGGTGAGGGAGCTGGACAGGCTCTAGAACTGACTTTGAAAGATTTAGGAGGAAACCCAAAGAAGTGAGCAGTTGCGAGTTATCTGTAAGTGTAACTTGACTTGGTCTGGGGACTGGCCTACTGTGAGCCAGTCGTCCAGGTAAGGGAAGATGGCAATTTTCTGCCTTCTTAGAGAAGAAACTACTACTGCCAGGCATTTTGTGAATACCCTTGGAGCAGAGGTGAGGCCAAAGGGCATTGCTCTGAACTGGTAATGGCCCGAGGGCAGCTCGAACCTGAGGTACTTTCGATGGGAGCTTCTGATGAGAATATGGAAGTAGGCATCCTTGAGGTCCAGGGACACTAGCCAGTCCCCTGGCCTTAGAGAGGGTAGAATAATTCCCAGAGTCACCATTTTGAATTTTGGTTTTAAAAGGTGCTTGTTTAAGTATCTGAGATCCAGGAATCCAGGATGGGCCGCCATTCTCCTGTCCTTTTTGGGGTAAGGAAGTACCTGGAATACAATCCTTTGCCCTGGTGTAGGGGTGGAACCCTTTCCACAGCTCTGAGAGCTAGGAGGGAAGAGACCTCTGCCTCTAAGGCAAGTGCCTCTGATGGATTTGCAGGTGGAAAGGATCTGGTTCTCATCTTTGGAAACTTTTTGAAGCCGAGAACCAGTCCCTGGCTTACTACTTCCAGGACCCATTTGTCTGATGTCAGAGACTCCCAGTCCTGGACAAAGTAAGCCAGCCTGCCCCCTACAGGTAGCTGAGAATCGGCCCTGGCAACCCCATCAGGGTGCCTGCTTGGCAGGGGCTTTGGGCTGAGGGATGGAAGCAGGCTTGCTTGTACCCCGTCTGCCTCTCCCTCTAAAGAACCCCCTCTGGGCATAAGCAGAAGAGGAGGCCTGGGCTTGGTAAAAAGGCCTATGAAAAGGCCTGCCCCTGCAAAGCTGCCTTTCCTTGGCCTGTGCACTCCTATAGGTGGTCCTATACTCATCCATTTTCTTCATGTAATTCTCTGTCTGCTCCCCAAACAGAGAATTACCCACCAACTAGGAAAATCCATGGCCTTAGTCTGGGTATCCTGTGACAGGCTAGTACATCTGAGCCAAGCCATTCTTCGAAGTGCCACAGATGTAGCCATGACTCTTGATGACATCATTTGAGTCCACTGCAGTATGGAATTGCACCTTGGATGCCTCAATACCATCAGCAGCCACCTGCTCCAGCTCCTTGGCAAGCTGGCCAGGGACCTGTTTTGCTAGAGCCATGACAGTGTCCCATCTGGATTTCTGATATCTAGCAACATAAGCCATATAATTTCGCCTGTCTGAGTCCCAAGGATGCTGCCATGTACTGTTTCTTTGCCATGGCATCAATCCTCCTGGAGTCCTTGTCCGGGGTGTGTGAAGCCAAGGGAATATTTGCCTTGTCACAGGCTGCAGCCTGCACTACCCCAACATGGCTGCATTGTTGTGTAAGGAACTCCGTATCAGAGCCTGACAATGTGTACCTCTTGTCCATTCTCTTATCCACAGGAGGTATAGTGTGAGGAGCTTTTAGAATTTTAAATGTCTGCTTCCCCAAAAGATCTATGCGAGGGAATAGACAGTCTCCTAGACTCTGGGATATCCATCATTTCCACATAGTCAGGCTCCTCTTGATCATCCACAACTTCCTCCATAGGGAGCTGGAGGGTTTCAGCCACTTTTTTATAAAACATAAAATGAGAAGGGGACTCAGAAAGCCTAGGAGGAGACACTCCTGAAGGTCTGTCTGGGGAGATGTCCGGGTCAATGGGCACAGCCAGACTTTCAAATCCACATTCACTCTCCTCATACTCCTCTTCCCCCTCCTCTGGTTCATAATATTCCTCTAAATCATACTCTTGAACCGGTGGAACCGACTGAACCGAGCGCCTACCTGACTGTGCCGGTTCGGTCGGAACCGGGGAAAGCGACTGAACAATTTTGATCACTTTGGCTATTTCTTCAGCGGTTGGAGAGGAAAGTTTTGGCTCCACACCAGCTGATTTTCTAGTACTTTTTGCTGGAACTGACTCCTCAGAGTCGGATCTCCTTTTGCCCGAAGTCTCGCCCTGGTCAGCGGGCACTCCTTCTGGTTCGGTTTGAACCGAACCGGGCTGGCCATCTGGTTCAGCGGACTTTTTGGTCTCCCTTTCCCTGAGCCTACCAACTCTTTTCCAGGGTAGCTGCAGGAAAATTTTTACAAATCTGGCAGTCTGCATTGAGGTGGTCAAACCCCAGACAGTAAACACAGGTGGTGTGGGGATCAGCCTTGGCAAAGACTTCCCCACACACACTACAGTGTTGAAACCCAGTGGGCCCGGTTTTTCTTTTGGGTTTCTCAGACATAGTGCCAGTCCTATCCAAACTTACCCGTTTATGGCAATCCGCCAGGTAAGACCCTCTTATCGGTTCCCAACTGTGTCACGGGTCATGGAAAAAAACGTAATAAAATCCGGTTGTTTTAGAACCGGTAACCACACTCTAAAAATACAATTTAAGATTTTTTTTTAAAACAACCTGATCGGTTCAAACCGAACCAATGAACCATTTACAAGTTCCACACAGAATAGATAAAATATAACCTATCCAGTACTCAAATACCACAGACAAAGACTGAACCGACAGGTTACGGTTTAATTTCGGTCGAAAACCGAGAAAACAGCACTTTAACTGACAAAATGAACAGAGCAGAAAGAGAAATCTCTGGAGCGACTGTTCAGTGAGGCGGAGTAAAGAATCTGACGGTTTAAGTTTGAAGAACAGACAGTCTCGACCGAGCTCGAGCTCAGCGTTCCATGCCTGGCATGGAAAGTTTACTCTTTCATCTCCAGGGCAGTTCGAAGGTTGGGACTCACTGCATGTCA
>CM057458.1:232670000-232675000 GCA_016271365.2 Neoceratodus forsteri | reverse complement strand
AGAAACTTTCAAGTACCTCAAGGGAATCAACAAAGCCCAAGAGGGTAACATCTTTCAGAAAAAGAGGTGTGCAAGAGCAAGGGGGTACAATCTGAATATTGAGGGGGGGGCTCAGAGACAATGTGAGAAGTATTTTTTCACAGAGGGTTGTGGATGCATGGAACAGCCTTCCTGAGGAGGTTGTGGAGTCAAACTTGTGGATTTCAAGAATGCATGGGACAGTCATTAGGCAATTCTAGTGGGTGGAGGTAGGAAGAAGTAGGCTGTTGGTTAACTAGGATCTGCAGCTTATCCATTAGGTAGGGAAATGGGCAGACTGGGTGGGCCAAGCGATCCTCATCTGCTGTCAAATTCTATGTTTCTATGTAACTATAACTCTAGCCTGTGGGAGGAAAGCTTATTCCTATAGGGTATACTGTATAGCTCTTCTCCTATGAAGTCCAGTTACCTGAAATGGCTCAGCTAGGACTTCTGCAGGTTTATAAAGAGTCCCAGGTTCTCAAGATGCATTTTACCAGCTGAACTGAGCACCCTGTCTTGTTCTGCCCACCCGGAGACTAAGCCAGTCGTCTAGGTTGGGGGAAACACACACCTTGTTTTCTCATACGTGCTGCCACCACAGCCAGGCACTTTGTAACAACCCTTGGAGCTGAGGTGAGACCAAATGGGAGTTCTCTGAACTGGTACTGGCAGTTCCCCAGTTTGAATCACAGGTATTTTCTGGAGACTATCGGACTGAAATATGAAAACAAGCATCTTTCAGATCCAGGGATCCCAACCAATGATCTTTCTGCAAAATTGTATCACTTTCCTTAGTATGACCATCTCCATATTTTTTTTCCAAATGCCTGTTCAGTAACCTGAGGTCTAAACTAGGTTGCCACTCCCATTATTCTTGTCAGTTACAGTCAGTAAGTATCTTGAGAATAGGCCCTGCCCACTGGGAGGCAGGGACTCTCTCTATTGCTTTTGCTATTAAGTGTTTTTACTTCTAGTTCCAGCAGGATTCTTCGTGGCGGCTGGCAAATGTCTGTTTCTGCAGGTTTGGAAGTCTGAACTGCAGACAACCCCAAGACCACTGCTTCCAGTACTCACTTGTCTGTCTGTGGCAGTGTTTACCCATTCCTGGAAGTAGTGTGCCAGTCTTCCTCCCACTGGCTGCCTGGGCAAAACTGTCAGTTTTATTCTGGCTGGGGCTTCAGCGCTTGTACTTCAGCATTACGTCCTGAGCATTTCACCCCCTTCCACTAGCATAACCTCCCTGTAACTGGTATTCATTGAGGCATAAGAGACTTGGCTCTTCGAAGTATCCCCTGCATGGTTTTATTTAACTATAAAATTGATTAGCATTTTGCTCATAAAAGTACTAAAACTTTGTGAAAATACATAGCTCTTGCCTCACTGTGTTTAACACACACAGCACTTCTAGAAAATCTATGTAAATATGTTCTGTACAGTTAGTATCGTCCCGGGGGAGAAACGCTAATCAATTATTTAAAACCCTGCCCTGCCTCCCCCTTTGTATGACCTGCAGGAGACAGAGGCCTTTTTCTTCGGAACTCTAGTGGCAGTGTCATTTATTTATTCTTTGCTAACCGGGAAAGTCCCACTAGGCACAAGTGCCTGTTTTCAGGGGTGACCAGAGAGCTTTGGACTGGTTAAGTGACTTGCTCAGAGCCATACAGTATGCACGTGGAGGTTGTGAGAATCAAACACAGGTCAGCTGGATGTACCAAGCTCATACACAGCATGCTGCTCTAACCTCTAGGCTATATTGCCAGCCAGTGTCATTAGTGTCTACCGTAGTGTGGAAATATATATGTATGTATGTATGTATGTATGTATGTATGTATGTATGTATGTATGTAGTTTTTCCAATCAAATCAATCAAAATCTTTATCCAGATGATCATCGTTGAGCAAGCTCATTTACAAGATGGACCTGGTTAGCTCAAGTCAAATGGTACAATGCATACAGACATATTTACAATAGAGCCAAACACCACAAAGACCAAGTAAGCACACTAGACAATTAAATGCCTATTTTAGATAGGACATGGGGCACTAGAAAAATCGCACCCACACTTTTTTTTATATAAACGGAATCTTCAATTTTTCACCATGTTCCACAAAACTTGACATGTTCCATAATTAATTGCAACTTTTGAGTTTTTACTGTGAACTGTGTAAAAGTATTAACGTTTTCAATAAAATACTCAAATATGTTGACAATGTTGCATGCAGACTTGGGTCTGGCGAAACAGTGCAGTGCAAGATGAGGGATCGGTTTATGGGACAGTGCTTTCATTTGTGTGTAGTCTGGTTTAGTTTCAAAATCCACTGGCCAAGCATAAGTATTTATTTATTGACCGACTGATTGAAGTCTTGATAACACCTGTGAGCAGATGCTCTTGAGAGGTCCCACGTCAGATACATTAACATAAAACAATATAAGGGACAGGTTACAGTAAATTATACATACAATGTACAAAAATTCAAGTACATGGGTTGCAACATGTAGTTCACAATTGTGCAAAGGCAATATACATGGTATGCCGGCGTCCTGCAAAACAGAGACAGAGGTGGACTGTTAGGGTGAGGAAGAGGGGGCAGTGGGTGCTGGGATAGGCAGGGCAGAGGAAAAGACAAAAGCCGTGGGGCAAGAGGTGGGAGGCAAAGTGCTGGAGCAAGACTTAACCTGACGGGACAAGAGTTGGAAGTGCTGAGGCAGACTTAACGTGGGCATATATAGGTACTATTGTTGGTGAGGAGCTGACAGAGCTTACATTTAAGGAGCCAAGGGTAATGGCTCCAGAGATTTCTTCAAGTATACAAACACTTAATATTTGTGTCAAAGCAGTCCATCAGAAAATTTTCTGTTGCCACAGAGACTAAAACAGCAGGTGGAAGAAATTGTGTAAATTATCCCATTCAACTAAATGGGGTGCTAACTATGAAGCCTTTTTGGAAGTGGTAGAGCAGATTTTTCCTTGTGAACATACACTTTCATTCAGAATAGTTTTCATTCAAACAGTTGATTTTGGATGGCCCTGTTGATTATACATTTGATTAAGCTAGTTGGCAACAATAAACCTGTGCTTAGCAATCTACAATCTAGATGCTCACCTGCAAAGACTACAATAAAAACCTGACTAAAGTCTGAAAACAAGCTTAAAAAAAAAAATAAAATGTATCTGAACATTTATCTTTAAACAAAATAATTGCAGCCAGAGTAAAACAAAAGGCAAATTAGTGTACTTTGACTACTGTATGAAGCAGTAAAATTTTTTTTTTTTTTTTTTTTTTTAAATATTCTTTGGTAACCGGGTACGGTCCGCTAAGCAGACGTGCCTGTTTTCGCAGCAACCCAGGAGCAGTGGGGAGGTTAAGTGACTTGCTCAGAGTCTCACAGTATGCAGGTGGAGATCGTGGGAATCAAACCCAAGTCTGCTGGTCGTACCCAGCTCATTAAGTTGGTTACTCTAACCTCTACGCTATACTGCCAGACCCAATAACCCCCAGATTTAAGGTTTTAATATGTAATTTCAAAAATGGTGTACAGTACTTACAGTCAGGGCTCCAGATAAGGTGTGTACCGGCCTATTTTACTCACCTCCTTTTAGGAAATACACTTCAGAATTTTTTTTTTTAATGAGTACCAGTACTCACCCAACAGTTGTAAATACTCCACATGCCAAAGAATAGTACTTCATACAATAACTGGTAATTCAAAAGGAAAAAAATGTTGCCAGATTTACAGCACTTGTATGCAGCCCTCTTGTTTTATTCACTGTGTTTTAAAACTGGTGAGTAAATTCCTACCTGCCAACATTATCTGGAGCATTGTTGGCACCTGAAATCTTATCCAGAAAATTTTTTTTTTTTTTTTTTTTTTTAATAAATATACTCCTCAGTCTATTCTAACAAGACATTTGTACACATCTGAATTTCGTTCTACTCACCTCACTTTCAAAACGAGGAGTACAGGTACTCATCCCAAAAAAATCTTATCTAGAGCCCTGCCTACAGTGCAAATTATGAACATTAAACACCAACAATTTACTAAAACTTAGTTATTCGCCACTCTGCTTATTTTTTTCTTGCACAAAAGTGGGCGAATAGTTGACAGAGCACTGTAAATAGCTGTTGATCAGGCTTCATTATTCTACATCCAGAAACACATTTTTATGTTGCTTGCACGCATGTGCAAGAAACACAGTGCCATCATCCGAGTTTTCGGAGGTGTGGCAGCCCTCTTCCAATTCAGTCAGTGTGTTTGCAGGCACGGCCGCAGTTCTCTAATCGCTGCTGGGGCTGTCTATGACAGCAGTCTAAAATGCAGTGGCATACAGTTGAAAGAGGGAGCTACGCCTCAGTGAGCAGCGATAATATATCGCCTGCTCATGCATGCTCCACACACACACACACACACACACACACACACACACCCACCCACCCACACCCACACCCACACCACACCCACACCCACGGCACCCCCCTCGCTACAATCCCCGTTAGCTGGGCTGTGCCCCCCAAAACTGAGTTGCACATGCCACGTTAGTGCCCACCCCAGTGTGGCAACACATGGTATAGCCGATGAGGTGCCCAATCCCCGCCGGCTCCACCGTCCCCCCGAAGCAACGGTGCCACGCTGGGAGCCCACCCCAGTGTGGCAACAGATGCTATCGCTGGACGGGGTGCCCAGTCCCCCATCGGCTCCATGGCCCCCAAACAGCGCCCTAGTGCCATGCTGGGAGCCCACCCCAGTGTAGCAAACGCCCCGCTGTCGCCTTGTTTAAAATAAAACACAAAACGGTCCTCACTGTCTGGGCCCCCACCCGCGCCTCACCCACTACGCACCCCGCCTCCCCGCACTTCCACCCCTATACTTACCTCCGACCTCGCACAACGATCTTCGTGGACTCACTAACACGGCTGCACTCTTCAAAGCCGACTCAAAACCGAGGAAATGCCGTAAGCTGTATATTGTAATAAATACGC